>JAEQML010066816.1:0-19621 GCA_016904865.1 Pissodes strobi | reverse complement strand
TAGCCAAAATCTTAAGATGTTTAAGAAGAAATTGAAAGACAAGCTGTTGTAAAAAGCATTTTATGGCATTGACGAGTTCTTTTAGCAGGATAGTATTTAGATATGCGAGGTATGCTAAGTATTATTTAGTATTCTGTTAAGTGTACTACTTCTGTTCTTAGGGTATATGTATTTGTGTCAACATTTAATTGACTTTAAAATTGTGTATGGGTCAAGCACTTTCATTAAGTACGAAGTTCGGACAGTTGCTGGAAGATGAAGAACTAAATCTTCTTCCTCGAAAAATATTTCCCAACAGTAAGTATTATCAATTTCCATTTGTTTTTGTGGGGGATAAGGCATTTGCACTAGAAGATAATTTTATGAGATCTTTTCCACAAAAATTGAACACTAGGAGAAAGAGTGTTTAATTATAAGTTATCTCGTGTCCGACGTATGTTGGAAAATTCATTGTCGCGTTTTAGATTACTTTTGATGACAATAAATTTATCACTTGAAAAACTAGATATAGTAGTATTAGCTTACTGCTATCTTCACAACTTTCTGAGACAAAAAGTAAAGGGTCAGTATACAGATATGCCAAAAGGCAATAATTCCGACAACACTGAAAGTATCAGTACAGAACAAACGCAAAAAGAATAGAACAAACACAGGAATGATCCCTACAACCCTTACGGAGACGAAACGCATCAATTTTTGCGAAAAATATTACAAAAAGTTCTACGATTACTTCACGAACAAAGGACTTTGTTTTTCACTTACCTCTGACGTCCACATGGCCTTTCTTCTCATTTCGGAATTTTATCACAGAACATCCCTCCACAGGAAATTTTTGGTCTTGAAATACGATAGAGAAGGTACAGGGTGGCCCGTTTAAGAGGGGCCTATATCTTATCTCGAAAACTACGGGGGCTGGAAAAAAAATTTAAATACAAAAGTTATTCCTAGTAAATTGATCTTTATTTTTTTGTATTGTTTTAATCGTCACTTTTTTATATACAGGATGGTCAAAGAAAGTTACACTTTTTTAAATGAAACACCCTATATTTTTTTACATTTGTGGATTCTACTTAAAATTTTCACCTTGGTAGCAAGAAGACCATAAGAGATGAAGTAAAATGAATTCCACATTCCTATCTTAACTTTCCAAGAGCTATCTGATGGTGCTAACTGATAGTACCTACCGAGGTACAAGATTTGGTACCCATGGTACCACCTGCTACCTACAATATAATTGAGAGTCTAAGGGGGCCTTGCATTTGTAGACATATCACCTCAAAAACGTGGCAATTATTTACATAATAACACATCCACATCATTCTAACCTTTCAAACCAGTAATAATGGAATGTTATGGCATTATTCTTGTTATCTTGTCAAAGTCCATTCAAAGTGCACGAGCTTTTTACTATTTTTATTGTATTTTCTAATCATTTTTATTTTTAAATTTCTCGGTCTTGACAACGGGGGCAGATTTGTCCCTTGAAACGTCGAGCATTTTCCTGTTGTTTTAGGTTTTTCAACTTCTTTAGGGTCACTGAATTAGCACTTGCAATTTACACACTGAACTCAAACTAACCCAAACTAACCAGCATTAATACACAATATAAAAAATAATAGCTGCCAGCCAAAATATCTATACTTTCGGTTCGACTTAATGTGATTATTATTACTTGAGTAATAAAATCTAATCATAAGATCAAACGAACTTACCTTAAGTGATGTTCGATCTTGATTATATGTAGGTCTCGTCGAAATAAATACCATTGTGTAGTACCTTCGGTTTAGCCCGAAACGATCACTATTTTAACGCTGAAAAATAAACAAACACACACCTTCCGTCACCTGCCGTATTTGTCATCATCAGTCAGTCTGTTTTAAAGCTGTTGTTGCGATGTAACGGGAATAAATTAAGTAATTTATTATGGGGTGGGTTAGGGACGTATTTATTTCGACGAGACCTACATATAATATATAATCAAGATCGAACATCACTTAAGGTAAGTTCGTTTGATCTTATGATTATACTTCAGTCTCGTCTCATAAATACCATTGTGTAGATGTTTAAAGAACAGCATGCAACAACTTTTTACTTCATATTACGCTTGGAGAACAAAGAGAATAGATATTCAACCACCAAAAATTTTTGAAAATATTCGTATAACGTTTTAAATATAATATTTCACACAACAACAACCTGTGGGAAAAAACAACAAAGGGAAATTTTAGTAAACTTAATGTCTACAACATTAACAAAGTGACAAAAAAAATCATATCAAGACTGATTAATTTTTGCAGCTAATACAGTGTGAGCGAATTGTTGATTATCAACTAAGGGTCTATTTTAAAACTGAGCAAAGATACTAGAATTTTTAGACCAGCCTGCAGCCAAACGAATAGTATCAAAACTCACCCCTGCTCGATCTGCTGATGAAGTAGCGGCATGACGAGTGCTGTAAGGCTTAAATTGTTCTATATCTAAGCCACTTTCTTTCAGAATGTTCTTAATCCATCTACTGATAGTTTGTGAAGTGGCCCTGTGATATGGTTTCTTATATGTTATAAAAAGATATTGACAAGGCCCTCGCAAATCTTTAGTTATCTCTAAATATTGTAATAACACACTAGCAACACAGACTTCTGGGTCATCTTTAAAAAATGGTAAAAAGAGATAAGGCTGAGGTTTATTCAATTTTGTGGATTTGATTCTATCAACTATTCTAATTTCCACTTTGTCATTTGGTTTAATAACTATATTTTTTATATTGATTAAATTTAAAGTCTGAATTCGATGACCTGTTGCCAATGCTATGAAGACTGCAAGTTTCTTTGTTAGAGTATCCAGAAATATGCTGTTATTTGGTATGGATCTTACATAGTCTAGAACTATAGTAGGGTCCCAAGTGTTCTCGTATCTTGGTTTTGGAGGTCTTTTCCCAAATATACCCTTAAAAAACCTATTGATTCGAAAATCGGAAGCCATTTCAGGGCCTGCTATTTGCGCGAGTGCCGACCGGTGAGAGTTGAGAGTACCATAAGAAGCTCCGTTATTAAATTGACTGGTCAAAAAACCTAATACATTTGGTACCGTAAGAACAAAGGGATGCAGTTTATTTGTTATACAAAATTGCCACCATTGAATATTGTTTTAAGGTGGAAACAGATATTGAAGAAATGCATATCTCTATTGATTGTTTGGGAACTTCCCGTCGTAACAACGCTTCCCTGATAACCTCACTGCTACCAGGAAAAGGTTCTCCGACAATGGGTGAGGTGGTTCCGCTGAAAGATAGAAGAGTGGTCTTAGGTTCAAAAATTAATGGCTTGGACACTAAGAGTGATTTAAAGACAGGAAACCATGGTTGAGAGATCCAAAGAGGTACTACAAGGATTCCTTCTGCCTTGTCTCTGATAATTTTTTGAATAACTCTTAAAATCATGGAAAAAGGAGGAAAGGCATAAAAATTAAATTTCTTCCAATTAAGAGTGAACGCATCGATCTTGTAAGCCTCTGGATCTCTCATCCAAGAAACAAATTTATTACACTTTTTATTGAGACGACTTGCGAAAAGATCTATGTTTGGGAAACGAAATTCATCTGTAATGTTTTTAAAAGCGTAATCTGCCAGGCTCCATTCTGTTTCTTTATGCATTGCTCTAGATGCCCTGTCAGCATGAATGTTGGCCCCTGAAGCAATATAGGAAGCAAATATATATATATTTATTTCGTTCCTGGCACCAAGCCCATATTTTTCTTGCTAAGTGGTTTAATTTTTCATATTTGACGCTACCCATGCGGTTAATTGTACACACTGCTGTTGTATTGTCGATACGACATAGAATATTACAATTTAATTATTTTTTTTTTTTTTACAAAGCTTGTTAATCCCAAATATACAGCTAAAAATTCTAGTTCATTTATATAATAATCTTTTTCTACCTTAGACCAAAAACCAAAGGTGGTATGTCCCATAAATTAAGCCCCCAACCAGACCTAGAAGCATCGGTATAAATTTCTGCCTGGAAATCATCGGAGCGTATGTGTTATTTGAATATTGAACTTTGCTTAACCACCAAGTGAAATCTATGGCTAAAGAGGGTGATATATACATATTTGCCTCATAATCATTTCCAGAGTTTAATAAGGCCAAATACTTTGCTCTTTCGAACAACTTAGTGTATAAAAAAGAGTATTTAATGGCTGGAGCAGATGAAATTAATGAACCAATGAATCTTGAAAATTCTCGTATTTTACAATGTTTCATATTAGAAAATCTTCTTAATAAATCTATTAATTTTAAACGTTTTTCATTAGGCAGAGAAATAAGCATAATCTGTGAATTGTACAAGAAACCTTAAGTATTTACATGTTTGATTTGGTGAAAGGCGACTTTTTTCAAAATTTACAATAAAACCTAATTGTTCTAATAAATTTAATGTTTCTCTTACATTGTTTGCACAATGGAATTACCAAAAAGAAGAATGTCGTCTAAATAAATAACTGACAAGAAACCTTTTTTCCTAAGCAAGGCTATTACCGGTTTTAGGATCTTCGTAAAAAACCATTTTTTAAATCTATTGTAGCCATAAAACACTTTGGTGTAATTAGTCGCGTCACTGCTTTATGATCCTCTATTTTGAAATGTTTTACCTTGACAAAATTATTAAATTTTTTAAGATTAAGGATCAATCTATACGATCCATCTGGCTTCTGAACAATAAAAATATTAGAAATGAACTGATCCACCCTAGGATTAGCCACAGAAATGATACCATCTTGCTGCAATTTCCCAACTATATCTCCAATAATTTGTTTTTCTCTATGCGTCCAAGTTGGCTCTATGGGTATAACTGCTTGTATTGGTTTTTTATTCAACGGGATACTAAAACCTGTTATATAAGACAAAATTCTTTTATGGAATGAGAGTACACACCACCTTTGAACAAAATGTCTAAGTCTGCCACTAACCTCTACATGGGGCGACGCCGACGCCCCTTTTCGCTCTGATAGTGGTCCTGTCCCCTGGACTGATACTGGCGCCGCTGAACAAGGACATTCTTCCATTTGTAGGGAACTCGATAACCCTGTCCACTCTGATGAGTTCCCCTTTGTGGCATGAATGGACGTTGCGAGTTTTCCTGCTTACTAGGCCCTGGGCGAACAGATTTCTTACGAACCTTAAGTTGTTCGCCTGACTTCTCCAATTCTTTTGCAGATTTAATTGTATTATCCAGTTCGCTTCCAAAAAGGAAATTAGAAATTGGAGTTGCTCTCAAAGTATCTTGAAGGTCTTTATTTAAATTGATTACGAGAAGCTCTCTCCTAGACACTGAGTGATGCACATCACTGAGGAGTCGGCCAATGTCATTTAAGCATTCAATGTAATCTTTATTTTCCCCCCCTCCTTCTTTTACCATGTTGGTAATCAAAAGGGCAATAGCTGAAGTCGCAGCACCGATCTGTCTTTGCAACTGCGTAAGTCGCTCATCCCGTTTTATGGTGTTCTCAGGTAAGGCCACCTTAACTTCCGGATTTATTTTAGAAGGATACAGTTCCTGACAATTTTCAGGTGCCAAATATTTTTGTGTTAGTTCCTTTCTAACCTCATCTGTCAAGCCCAAACCTAGTATCTTAATCCAGGATGTAGCTAATTCCAGTTGGATTGGTTCGGAAAATGCCTTTTCTTTATTATCATCTTCTCGAAAGATAGATGAAATATCAAAAACTGGTGGAGCTACCCCTGCTTGTCCTTGATCCTCATCTAATGAAAAAACAAAGGAAACCATGCATATAGACAAAGTCTACTAATAAAATACCATTTAGTTAGCTTTGGTATAGACTTCCAACTTATATGGGCTTAAAATAATCATTATATTATAAGCATTACTAATTTATTGCCACCCTAGACAATCAAAGTGAGATATTATTACAAGAATATCACTACACTACGTTGCGATATTTACCACCCTAGGTAAATATGAAATTTGCAATATTTACCACTCTAGGTAAATATTGTGACAGTGTGTCGTACTGATGAATTACTTATTAGCATTAGACCACCCTAGGCATAATGAACATTTTTCATTCTTGAAAAATATATTTTAAAGCTGTATTTGCCACCCTAGGCAGGTAGCATACCAGTACAACCGTCTATATGACCCAATAAAAACCAGGGTAATATATAAATTACATCACTGCTAATGGACATAAATAATTATTTTGTAGGCCTGCAATTTTTATTTAATTTGATATATTTGTAATTTACACTTACTCTTATCTGTTATTTCATCAGAATCGTTTTCCGATAACTTGATACTCTCGCTGTTACTGCGATAACTGGAATTCGAAGAATCCGTAGTGGTAGATCCAGAACGATGACGGCGGCGGCGCGGCGCGGCGTCTCCTCTTAAATTTTTGTTGATCTTTCTCGACCTCGCATAGTCGACGTTCTATCCTTTTTAGTACTGCACCAATATCTTTATGATTCACCGACCTACTACGGCTTCTACTTCTATGTCTTTTTCTAGAAGAATTCGGCATTATCCAAGCGTAAACAAATCGGGAATTTGATAATTTGATGCGAAACGTGTGATCGATTTCGCACTAGAAAGAAGACTGACTGATGATGACAAATACGGCAGGTGACGGAAGGTGTGTGTTTGTTTATTTTTCAGCTTTAAAATAGTGATCGTTTCGGGCTAAACCGAAGGTACTACACAATGGTATTTATGAGACGAGACTGAAGTATAATATAGGAAAGAGCAGACTATTTGATTATAATAATTCAAACCGATTTTTTCTACAGCTAAACTAAAAATGTCGATATTCAAATCATATCTCGAGAACAATACGTTTATGGGCATACTTCATGAAAAATATCTGCAATAAATGCGGTCGTATTAAAAAAATCGACCGTGGAAAATCTGGTACGTATTGTAGTGGTCTCATTAATCACTAATCTGTTACCAAGACGATACCGTACATTAGGATTTCAGCATTTCTTAAAATATATTTTTTAGAAACTATGGAATCTTGTTTTCTTGAGAGTAAAGCATTGTCTTGTGATTGTACTTTTCATTTTTCACGTCCGATAATAAACACCATCATACTAATCAAATAGTAAGAAATACTTCCGCGTGCAGTCTAATCTATATAACATTGTAATGCCTTTTAATATCCCTGTCAATTTTCATGGCATTTATCGCCCTTTATATAACCCCATTAAAATGTTATCTTCATAATATGAAAGGGGTTGGCACACGAAGGAGGTGAAAGTTCAGATGACCACTGGTCATTTGGCTTCTGATGGGAAGATTAAGAATTTTTTATGATTGGGCCGACTCTAGTTTTTAAAGATTGTAATATTGCACTGCAACTTGAAAGAGATGAAAAACACCAATCCTTATATTCTGTAGAAATTATATAATAGTTATTTATGATATAAGTGTTAAAAGTAAATTTTCAAGGCACGCATGTGCGAGTTCTACAAGCACCATGATTAAAAATACTTTTAACACAAATATCATACAACATTTTTTCTACACACGGCAATAAAAACATACAATAATTAAAAATTTAATGTTTAGAATCTCTTACATCCAGGTAGTTTCTAATAGCATCGTATATTTATATTAAATTATCGAAGTTCACATTTGTCAATAAAAACTAGCAACCAGCATTGTTGGCTGATTTGTTTGTAGAAAAATTTAAAATTTGAAAGGTCCTGTCGGTTTTATTAAAACGCTAGCGCTGGCTGTTGTGATTTGCCAAAAACGCAAGAAATCGATCCACTTAAAGACATAGAAGAAGCTGCTAGCAGAGCTACCTTGGATTTACTGCCACGAAGATCAAGAATTCAATATGAGATTGCACATAATAAATTTATAAAATGGTGTGAAAGCAAAGGCGTTCCTGGGAATTATTCCGAAAACATATTCCTGGCCTATTTTGAGGAAAAGGCAAAGGTATGGAAGTCATCTTCTCTTTGGTCCCATTATTCAATGATCAAAGCTATGCTACGTGTAAATAACGACGTAGATATCAGCAAACATTTTAAACTGATTCTCTACTTGAAGCGTCAAAGAGAGAGTTACCAGACCAAAAAATCAAAATTTTTTACTAGAGACCAAATTGAACAGTTTCTGAAGTATGCACCGGACGATGAGTTCTTCGTTCAGCAGATGTCGGACATCGGCGGCTCCTCCTAAAATAAGTAAAAGGTACCAGAAATCCGATCGGAATTAATACGTTCGGAAAATTTCCTGTTACTATGGCAAGATTTCTTTAAGTTCCAAATTCAACACTCTATACGGGGCATTGCTTTCGCCGTTCCGCTGCGAGCTTAGTTGCCAATGCTGGAGCCAATTAAGCGGCATGGGGGATGGAAATCCTCAACCGTTGCAGAAGGATACATCGTGGATATCTTGGAAAATAAAAATTCTATTGCTCGAAAATTGCTTACAGTACAAACGACGTCAAATGCTGTTGTTTCTGTTCAAACTTCCTCAACCACGAAGAACAGTGCAGAACTGAGAAAGGAATTAATTTTTCAAGTTGTTCAAATTGTACTATTAATATAAGTGAGGAGCTTGCATGCAAAACCGGCTGAATTTTTGAAATATTTTAATATTTTTATGTTTTCAATATAAATCGAAAAATCTCTATCGTTTAGGATCGAGATTTGCGTTCAAAGCCGGCTATTTCTGTGTTAAAAATGCATTTAAATTTAGAGTTTTGCACCAAGACTGGCCATATCCATACTGCTCATATTGTGAGCAAAACTGCATTTGAATTCGCGCGCAAGTTTTGGCGCCATCGTATGGCAACAAGAACCGGCAGTCGGCCAGGTGAGTGTAGGAAATGATTGGCAATATAAAAAAATAAAGTAAATAAAAGAAAATACTTAAGGCAGGTCAAATGGTTACATTAGCAAAAAGTTAGTTAAATTTTCTCAGTAAAATTGAATGCAAAGACAAATGAGTGAGAAGTTTTTCAATTCTCCTGAAAATTTTTCTAAAATGGATTTAGCAGGTTTCGCACGCAAGCTCCTTAAGTGTAAATAAATAAAATAGAAATGTTTTTGACGTTTTTCTGAAAAAATTGACATTTTACTTTTAACACTAGTAGATACCTTAAAGTAGGCAGTATTTAAGGCTAGTAGACAGTGTTAAAAGTTCCATTTTAACATTGTGTGTAGAATAAAGATTTTTTGTGACTGGATGTCATGAAATTATTTTCCGTCAGAGGAGAAAGTCACATTAACACAAACTATTGACACGATCTAGACACATCGCGAATACAAAACCATTGCTAGTTTCCTGAAAGATGTCAAGTGAAGAAGACGCATTATTCAGTGAGAAGAAGACATGCTTATGATTATATTTGCGAAATCGGAGAAGAAGAAAATATTGTGTGCATCTCTATAGCGCAAGGAACAGAAGGAGAAGACTGTTTGTAGCAACGAAAAAATTAAAGCCTACTGATAGAATCTTCCAAGCTTTCTTCGGGAAGTGCAAAGAAAGTTTTCGAGAACTGTTACGCTGAACGCTAGGGCAAAAACTTAAAAAAAAATTATTTGCATCACCTTTATAAGCACACAACTGAAGTGAAACTCCTGAAAGAGATAGCGTGCAATATACAGATATTGGCCACCTGACAATGATTGTCCAGAAACTTTGTAAATATTTTAAAATAACTTTTCAATAATTTAGCGCGCACCTAAATATCTTAAATTGATGCCCCAACCCTGTTTAATATGCTGCTAACTTTGTGTTGTTTTACTTCCTAACCTTAAAATATTATTGGCGGTTGTGCTAAGTCGTGTCGGCTTTTCGTCATTTCTTAAGGAAATGCTTCCGAAAAGTGTTAAGAGTGACGGTGCTAAAAGTGAAGATATTTGACAAGGTGTGGTATTATTCATTAAACTAATACTTTCTGTGTTTTATTAAACATGAATATTGATTATTTTAAAACCTAAACTTGGGATTAGGTCGCCAAATTGTAATAAAATTAGGTATGACAATCACTGTAATGTGTTGTCAATGAAATTCTATTATTGGCCATGCGGCCAATAACTGGTAGGCCTATTGGACACATCGTACATAGTTATTGGTCACTAGTTTTATTTTTTATTATAAGAGTCTGTTTCTTAATTAGTGTTTGTAAATCCCGGGATTGATCTAGAAACATTATATTGGGCAGATTTGACGAGTAAATGTTAAAAATTAAGTTTTTAGGTTAACTCCTGAGGATCAACTTCTTAGTAACTAGCCAATCCTGCATCTGACACCACTAAGCCTTTTTTGTTTTCTAGATGCCTAATGTTAGGGAAGGCACCAAATATGAAAAACAATATACAGAAGCAGATGTCAGAATGGCTCTGGAAGCTGTAGGAGAAGGTGTATTCCAACGGCAAGCTGAGATACAGTTTAAAGTACCACGTCAAACGCTTCAGTTTAGAAAAAGTGAAAAGTTTATGAGTAGCGCTAAAACCAGTTTAGGCCCAGGCACAATTCTTCTAGTGTAGAAGAGGAAAATACATTGGAAGAGTGGATACTGACGAGCCATAAGAAAGGGTTGCCAATAAGAAAAAGTGGCATTCAAGCCTCAGTCAAGGAATTTTTGGATGAAAACCCGCGTGACAACCCTTTTCACGGTGACGGATGGTACAGAGCGTTTTTGAAGCGCCATCCAGCTCTTACTCAGAACGCCAGAAGGAGTAACATCAGCCAGTTCCGTCGTCTCAGAAGCGGATATTCGTAAGTGGTTTTCTACAATAGAAGAATACTTAAAGAGCAAAGGATATGATGACATTTTAAAAGATCCGTAAAGAGTATTTAACGGGGATGAGACCTGTTTTTTCCTCTGTCCGAAAAAGACCAAAGTTATTGCTTCTCGTGGCACCAGAAACGTGTATGAAGTAGAGTCTAGCCTGGAAAAAATGAACATAACCATCATGTTTACATTCATTGCAGCGGGTCAGGTAACCGAGCCAATGATAATTTACCCTTATAAAAGGTTGCCCACTGCTATAACAAATTCTGTACCCAATACATGGGGAATCGGATTTAGTGACAATGGGTGGATGAAAGTGGAGTTATTTTACCAGTATATTCTTGTTAATGGCCACTCCACACATCAAACTCTCAGAGTCAGTGAGCTATGCACGAAATTAGGAATAATTTTAGTAGCTATGTATTCAAACACCACACGCATTTTGAAACCATCGGACGTGGCTGCATTCAAGCCTTTAAAGACAGGCTAGAAAGAAGCAGTTTTGGAATTTAGAAGAACTAAGCCTCATGAAATGTTAAGCAAAGAAAAATTTGCGCCATTTTTAAAAACCGTTGTGGATGCATGTGCTAAACCGCAAACTATACAAAATGGATTTCGAGCCAGCAGCGGCTTATTTCCGTGGAATTCTTCGGCAATTGATTTTGCCAAATGCTTAGGGCTGCAAACTCAATCTGTGGTTGATAATGATAATCTTCAGCCAAAAGAAAATTCAACTACTTATTCAGCAGATAGCTCCTCTATTACACTTCCCCCCCAATTTGAAAGCATAGTGGGAGACGAAAAAATAAGTTTGTTTAGAAGTATGGCAGCTTTTGACCAAGAAAGCAATGACGACTTTATATTACTCTATAAAATATATAAAGAATTTCAAAAATACACAAAAGACAAAACATGTTTACCTACAAAATTTAACGCCCAAGAAATTACTTTAAATGAAACTGATATGGCTACAGATAATCTGATATTTAGTTTACAACAAGTACCCAATGAGGACTCTGTTACAGATGAGATAAAAGACACATCTATGGCTAACACAAATGCCAGTGTTGTTGAAGATAGTAAAAACGGTAAAGAAAATTGCTTCATAGAAGGATTAGACTGGGAAATTATAGATAACTTAAAAGAATAGAAACGGCTTGCCCAGTCTTTGCCTTAATAGTTCTAATATATTTTGCATAAGTATCTAGCAGATTTTCATTTTTGTTTAGCTTTTCCTAAAACGTTTTTTATAAAATTTCTAGCCACTAAAGACACATTTTATAAAATTGGGCACAGTTTTAGATTACCCACTCTACAGCTTGTGAAACTATTTGCAGATATTTAGAAAATAAATATTTGCACCAACAAACGAAGGAAATCTGGCAACAACTAGAAGAGGGTTTTAGAAATGTATAGCAATTTGTTACTTGCATTGATAGCATAGACGGAAAACATGTTACTATTAAATGCCCAGCTAAAACTGGTTCCAATTTTTGGTGCTATTTCGGCAAATTTTCAGTAGTAATTATGGCAATTGTTGGGCCTGATTTTATAAACTATGTTGATATCGGTGCTTTTGGCAATAATAGTGATGGTTTAATTTTCGAGGTCTCTAATATGGGGAAAAGATTTGAAGCAAATTTAATGAATATTCCTGAGCGAAAAATCCTCCCTGGGCACATTGGACCTTGTCCCCATGCATTAATCGTTTACGAGGCTTTTTCATGTCTGAGGGATCCTTAAAGAAGTCTCACTTCAAAACAAAACATAGCAAATTTTCAATTAAAAAATATTCTTCCGGTGGTAATAGGAAGGAACGCTGCAGTGCGCTTAATATTCTCAAATATCATTAATCACCCTATTTGTGTAGCACCTGTTTAAACTTATCTTCATACTATAAAAAGGGGTTGGCACACGAACGGGTTTAAAGTTCAGATGACCACTGGCGCTTTGGTCAATTTTAATAAGATTAGAAGCAGGTCTTTTTTATTGAGTGGAAACGAATTTTTAAAGATTAGTCAGCAATTTATTGAAGAACGTGCGATCAATAATTATCTTTTAAATGTATAGTATATGTTATAACATACTATAGATATGGACGCCAGAAGACCGGAAGTTGGTGTTCCTTGATAAAGTCTAGCGAACCCCAAGAAGAGAGTGCATGCTTGATGCTTGTTAATTTTACGTAAACTGAAATAGTCCCATTCTGTAGAAGTGCAAAGCATACAAGATATCAGAGTAGTTTATGAAATATGACAAATAATCTGCGAAAAAGTTGAATAGCGGAAACTGATATTCTATGCAAACTATAATTGTACGTAAGCTAGAACTAGCCCAATTTAATGAAATACATGCATGCTTTCCCCCGAGGCTCTGTCCTTATAACACAAAGATACAAAACAATTACGTTTTAGAAGCTCCTTTGTCCTAATTCTCAAAGAAATGGCAAGTAATGTCGATGAAAAATTGGAAAGTGATATTGTCCCTTCCCCTCCGTTCTGCTTAATTTAAAATACGTTACACACGAAGCGCCGTTTGACGTCCGGGAAAGGTGGCCAAAATTTAATTAAAGCTCATAAAATACCCCTTCATAACCCCTTGTATATCTTCTACAAAGCTTTTCTTAGCCCCACGTGTATTTGAGACATGACATTATTCGTCAATAAATGAATGAAGAGGGCTCTGAGTTTTGACGAGGTTGATGTCATATTTCCAGTGTCAAATATGAATAAGTGCTCTTAAGGGTGGATGACCGGCGCATTTAAAATTAATTATCAGAATGTGTTTTGCGTGGACACATTACATCGCAGTTTCAAAATAACCATGCATCAAGGCTGACGTCATCGCAAACGGTTGCGCAATCCTATATCACAATGCAGTCACGTAAAAGTTAAAAACTAACGCTAAGGAAACGTTCCTTAAAACCCAATGTAGAGTCCTGGAGGATATAAATGCAATATTGCTTTTAAAATTATATAAAAAATTAAAAAAAGTTAATGTGGTTTCTTAAAAAATCTATAAGCTTATTTTTTTAGCTAAACGAAGGTTGTGCCAATAAAAGTCAAATTGAGAATACATTTTTTCTGCAATGCAAACTGGATATTTTAAGTAAGTAAAACCTAGCAGTTTTAAGTCTTCTAAATTATTGCAGCTTTGAACCAATGATCTACTATAGTGTACTTAAAAGGAAAAGTTACACATTATTGGCCGATGGTGAGATTTGCTGAACAAGGCGGCTTGTTAGGTTTGCCGTGACATCCTAACTTATGGCTGGTTTTTCGAACACTTATCGTGGTTTAATAACAAAATGGGCCACTCAGTTATAAAGGGCCCGCTAGAAGATTGAATAAATACTCGTGGTTTAGCGAGAAATATTCGCTAAAAGCTAAACTTTTTCTCTTACAGCGTCAATCTTTTCAGCTGATTAAGGCGCATGATTGTGGAAGTTCCTAGAAATGTTTTACTTTTTTTGGTTATGACCCGCCTTTTGCATCCGCTATTGGTGCAACTCAAAGTTGTGCTATATTTACCTACTATAACGATGCCCGCCGGGATTGAAAATATCTCAGGTTTGCGGTTTTTCGAAAACTAAGTCACACTGGAGTACTGACTGCATGTTACCAATTTTTTTTCATTTTTCCCTCCATGCGTTATTTCTTTCAAACCTGATTATTTCATGGGATATTAACTTCATGCGCTATTTATTCCTGCGCTATTTCTTCTAGTGTCAATCTTGGTTGATCAAAGTATTACCTCCTGATGATAAGTTTTCGATAGTGCGATACCCAGAGTTCAACTCTGGAGGGGTCACTGATTTTTCTAGTAAGAGTGACGAGATAGAACATTCTGAAAAACCTACACTGCATATGATTCTTATAATGCTCACTATTACAGGTACAAATATACGCCCAAGATGTACTTATCAGAAGTAATTGCACAAGTGCATCAAAATTACCGATAATTTTGCAGGACAGCGTGTTGTCTAAAAACTGCATCAGTTAATTTTTGATATTTTGGTGAAAGAGCCCGACACCGAGGGTGGAGCACTTTTTCCAAAATATGAAAATGACCGAATGCAATTTTTCTAAGACAACACTCTCGAAATCAAAATTATCTGGTTATTTTAATGCACAATTGTAATTGGGGGAAGTTTCTGAATAAGGGCATGGTTTTAAAAAATACATTTTTGTTCTTTTTTTAATATATAAACATACATGTAACTGTAAACAAAATAAATATAATAATATACTTTGACGTTATTTATAAATTGTCGCAGTCATCGTAAGTTTACAATAGAATTACCGGTTTCTAAAGTGCAATTATCGGAAGTAATTGCACAAGTGCATCAAAATTACCGATAATTTTGCATGACAGCGTGTTGTCTAAAAACTGCATGAGTTCATTTTCATATTTTCGAGAATTTTTCCAAAATATGAAAATGACCGAATGCAGTTTTTCTAAGACAACACGCTCGAATGCAAAATTATCTGGTTATTTTGATGCACGAGTGTAATTGGAGGGAATATTTCCCGAAAAAGGACATGGTTAAAAAAATACATTTGATTCTTTTTTTAATACAAAAACGTACATGTAACTGTAAGCATAATAAAGAGACGCATAAATACGATTTTTTTAATCCGAAACGAAACATTGTTAATAATATATATCCACTTGACTTTGACGGCATTTATAAATTGTCGCTGTCATCGTAAGTTTACAATGGAATTACCATAGTTACGTACGGTGCAATTATCGCCGTGCTCTTTCGGTTTCTACAGTGCAATTATCGCTGTAACTTTCCGAGAATTGCACTCCTCTAATGGGATTTTTTTATACATGAGGGAAATATTCGCTTTAATTTTCCAATAATTGCACTCTTTTAATGGGATTTTATATACATGAGGGAAATATTCGATATAATTTTCATATAGCAGTGACATTAACAAAACAATATTGGAGTATTTTAGGGTAACATTTGACAAAATATTTAAATAAATACATTTTAAAAAAGTATAAATAATTATAAAAATACGACTTATGCTTTATAAAATAATGCATCGAACAAAAGGCGAAATCAAAACAAGAAATACATTACAGAAAATACAAAAATATTACAAATTTGAAATAAATGTATTCATCTGCTTGGCTTTTTATTCATTTTTTTTTGTACATGCTGCATTAAGTTTAAATTCTGCGTTACTTTTTTCACAACAATCAAAAGCAGCAAATTGGCCTACCCATGTGGATAGATTTATGTTTGAACTGATATTAAAATATTTGTATGCAATTTTTTTGAAAAATTTTTGTTAATAGAATTCTTCATCAATTTGTCGATTTTAATTTTTTATAAATAATTTTTAACTGAAATAAACCTTTTTTGCTAGAGAGTGATATTTCCATATTCCTTAGTAACTGAAATCTTCTGGAGCTCAAAGAGAAACTATCCTCACTAAATTTTTGTTTCAGCTCACATAACTGATAACAATCATAACATAATATAGATAACTTCAAAAAGCAGACATTTTAGATCGTTAGAGAATCCAGAAGCTTCAATGAAAATATGATTTAGTAATGCAATCGACACAAGATGAAAAGAGAGCAGCCTAACTCTCATCTTCTCTTGTATGTAAATTCTCGTCCGGCAGACCCCTTCTCTCACTTTGTCTCGTTTCTTCGAGTTAAAAAAAGTTATTGCGCGATGACAAGATATCTTAGTATCAAAGTTATAAAGTTTGCTATAGCATATTTTTTTACGCATATTAATTGAGCAGTGATACAAAAATAATTTTCCTAAGCTACTGAATGTTTAGGATTTTCGCATATTAATAATTTTCTTTATAAGGAAGGGTTTGATGAAAATTATAGATTTATACTAAGTGGAGAGATTAAAATATTATAAATATTAACAAAGTTTGATTTTAGGAACAAAATTATTATTATCTGAATATATTATATCAGATTCTACGATGATATCTAACATACCTAGAATTTTATTGTGGATTATCTACAATTCCTCTATGTTGAGCAAACTAATAGGTCCATATAAACGACATTCAAAAAAAAACATTGCTCATTTAAACTATGGTAGAATAGAAAAATAAAGTGCGCCGAGCATGATTTTGAAAACAATCACAGAATAAAAATTACCAATTTAAAATTAATTCACAGAATATTCCCCAGAAAATTGTTGGACGCATACAAAACTATGGAAACTATTAAATATAAAAATACTTTAAATAGAGATAGAGCAATACCCACTTAATAACAAGGCCTTAGCGCTTGTCCTGTGGCGTCATGGATGTGGGCCGTGCACTATTAATCAAATAAGGGGATACATAACCCAACTAATATTTATGAAAACAATCCATAACAAACTAATTTTAAAGAATGCTGGCTATATGATAGAATTCTTGACAAATCCCAAAAGTTATGTTTGAGTTTTGGTTTAAACCTAGCAGGCTCCCAACTCTCCTACACCTGCGCCAACATTCAGGATATGTATTTGTCTATTATATTTTTTTATACTACTGAAAAAAATGCTATTATACATACTGAACTATTACATACCTAATCTTAATTATTATAACTTAACATAATTAAAAAACTCCATGAAAATATGTTTTAGTAGGTATAATGTAGGTATGCATGTTATGCAGCTTCAGATTTCATTTATCCAACATCAAGCTTAGCATAGTGTTTAAGTGAGTGTTTAGGTATAAAAACTATATATAGTATAGAACACAAGCCATGAAAATACGTAAACTTTTAAAGAAATAATGTTATATACAAAAGAAACAAATTAAATATATCTTGTTGTAAAAGCTTCCTTTGTTTGTTCTTTTTTTATAAATGGTTGCTATGTTTAGGGCAATAATTGTTTAAAAGAGTATTGAAAATACTTTTGAGAGTTATTTTTACAACGTCTTTTTATTATGATGGCGCATCCATCTAGAAATATGCCCTCAAATTTATTTATTAACTTATTAAAGAGTACGTAGGTCACAGTTACAAGTAAATTGCTCGTCATATACCAATTTTTGTTTACAGCTATCATATTTTAGTTTTTTTTTAACTTAATATTGCAACAATAACGTCCTAAAGGCGAAAATGTAATTAACGGCAATACATCTTTTATATCCTGAAGGTGATTATTATTTATTAAAATTTTATTTGAGACAATAGAGTTTTAATTTGGGAAAAGTCCTGTTGAGAGCAATTTCCATCTGGGTCATAATCAGGTAGCTCATAGAACTTATTAACATTAATAAAGGCAAAACTGCGATAATGAAGTGTTAATATAGATTGACTTGACTAAGTCTCTTCCCTGTCTCATATAACTCTCGCCCAGAAATATGATATGACCACCTACCATTTGCCTGTATTTGCCAAATCTACCTTCAAGAGGGTCTGTTTGAAATTTCCAATCTTTGGTAGTTTAAATGTAGAAAATTTGACAATAAACTCCTCAACATTATCAAAATGTATGTTTTTTTTCGTGCTCCTGAAACTCAGTTTTGCTTAACTATGTTGGGGTTTGGAGCCTTCGACAAAATGCACTAAAACAGAGTTCTATCCACAATACCGAAGCCGAATTTTTGCACTCGACGCGCGATGCACTGTTAGCATCATCAGGAGGTGATTATAACTGAGAGTTTTAATAGTCTCCTTTTATTATACAAACATAGGGAGCGAAACGCGCGTGGAGTGCAAAAATTCTGTTTCGGTATTGTAGATAAATCTTTGTTTTAGTCAATTTTGCTTATTTCAGGGGCTTTTGACAAATTTACGTCTTCAATATTTTTTTTAGCTTTTCTTCTTTACTTGGCCGTATTTTGACATTTTTTGATAAATAACTAGGGCAATTTAAAAAGATAGATGTATAGAGTCTTATTTTAGTCGTGATTTTAATAAATCTATTGTAAAAAATTTACCAGTGTTTGTACTTTTTATTTTACTGCCTTCAGGAAAATGAGCTTCACATACTCTCATGTTGTTTGTGTGAATATAGAAGTATATCTTTTAGCCATTTTTGTTGTAAACTTACGTCCTTTGGAAAACTGAAAAAACGAACAAAAACTTATAAACTGTGCTGTAGCAATACTCACTCAATGTTGTTGGCTATACACAAAGGGCAGATGCAGCAGGTCTTTAAGTCCGAAATATATAGCTTTACGTATTTAAAAATACCCCGAACAATATAAATTGTATACCTAAATATACAACGAAATATTAGGTATAAGTTTCAGGCACTGAAAAGCACATAAATAGTTCTGATTTCAAAAATATTCAAGAAAATAACACTAATAATTGTCGATTACGGCAGCCATTATTATCGGCAAATTCGCAAACTGTTAGTTTTCCTTGCTTGTGCCGTTGCCTGCTCTATATGAAATACAATAGACTCTCGATAATAAGCGGGTGTTGGGACCAGCGGTACTGCCAATTATTGAGGTTGGCAAATTATTCTATATATGTATGAATATATGCATGTAAAAGCAAGGTATCTGTCTATATTTCATGTGTATAGATATATATTATGAATAATGTATCTAATACGTATGTATGTATTTGGAGAGATCGTCAGTAATAATGCACGAAATTTAATACGTACTTATTAACTTGTTCATATTTAAAAAATTTCTACACAGAGCGCAGCATCGGCGGTAGCCACCAATTATCCGGCATCGCCGATTAACTAGCGGCATATAATCGAAAAACCACTGTATTATTTTAGGAAAGTGCACGAACAAGGTAGTATTATGAGGCAATTAATTAAATAAATTACGAAATACCACATTATGAAAAGAGGAAAGAACATCTTATGGATATATGTTTATTACAATATTGG
>JAEQML010066815.1:0-19622 GCA_016904865.1 Pissodes strobi | reverse complement strand
TTATATTCGATCCAAGAATCCTTTTCTGACTTATAAACCAAATTTAAATCCTTTTTCCATACAAATCCCCTTCATTCAGTTTTATAAGTAAACATTTCGAAAAGGTTGTAATTAAAATGTCTGCTTCACAAACGAATTGGCGCCAAGTATTTGCACGTTGACCTTTCAGTCAGCTAGACAGTAAATATTTTCGTTCGTATACGACCGTTTTATAGACTGGCGATATATTTTTTGTATGGACGGACCTAAAGTGACACTTTACGATTTGGTTTAACAGGTCTAAAATGGTGCCTAAAATACTCCAGTATTTTGAGTATATTCAATATTGGCTTATGCACTGATACGTTAAATTTATCTAAGTGCGTGTTACTTACCTACGACACAGTTTATAACGTAGCGAATTACGGTATAAACTTTGCCTACGATCTCGTTTTAGCGTAAAATGATTCTTTTAGGTTCAAAATCACACATAAATCTACGGTTCATATTATGAGTGCAAACCAGCTTACACAAAAAGTTTAAAAAATAATAAAATCGACACCCTGTATTTCGAACTTCTTTTGGACTTTTGGACTTTATCCAATCTCTAGATCTTCATATTTTAATTTGTATTAACGTTTCGACATACCTTTTAGTGTATATGTATTAGCTAAGTCAATTTTAATAACCTGATTTTAAGAGATTAAGATCTTCATGCAAACACCCCAATGGCCGGGATAGTTTGGGAATTTAGGTCAGATATTCTGTCATTGATCTTAATAAATCATCGCCCGAAAATTGCGGTTGACATGCCTATTTAACTCGATCGTGCGTTTGATTTGCTCTACCATTACTAAAAGTATAAGACAGTAACACGATATTATCGTCATTATCCTTTGGCTGGAAAATTTTGCTGACTGACGTACGTGCGACCTAAAAATTCTGGCGAACGCCTCGCATATACGATAATCCCAATAGATGCAAAAAATCGATGAAGTTGTCTGACGGAAATTTTCAAAAGCACTACATGGAGTAGATAAGCTAGATCACTTTTGCAGCAACTTCACTCATTTTCCTATATAAAGGATATCACACACCTTTAAGGGGATTTCGCTAACCAATGGATTTTCTTGAAATTTTAATGTCATTTAACTTGGAAATGTAAGCATTTTTTACCATTACGCCAAACTGCCAATATACAGGTTAGGCAAAAATATTAGATTCCAACCAAGTTTGTGGCGCCGATTTATGCAGGTATTAAAACCAACAATAAAATTAGTAAGTTCATTAAAAATAACAAATCCCCTACACCTAAAAGTAAGAAAAATGGTGTCTATAAATTAAATTGTGGTTCGTGTTCCAAAGTATATATTGGTCAAACTGGTAGACCTTTTGAAAAGAGAATTAAAGAACACCAGTCTTGTTTCATTAATGGCAAGGATACTTCTAACTATGCTTGTCATTTAATTAATGAAAACCACATTTTCAATAATGATTTCAATGTTTTACATATTGAAAATAAAGGTAAAAAATTAAATCTGTTAGAAATTATGGAAATCAATAAATATAAAAAATTGAATATATTATTTAACGAACAAACTGATTTTGGGTTTTCTCCGTTATTAAACCTTTCCTAGAAATTGTTAACTTGTTTCCTTTGCTATTCATAAGGCGCCTGGGTCAAGATTATTTTTTGTAATTTACCTGCAACAGCTGAACTATATAATTTTAGCATATTTTAGTGTAACTATTCACATTTGAAAAAGACGTTACCGTTGAAACACGTGTCATGTTTAAATAAAGTTAGTGGAAATCTTTAAGTGGCTTACTTATTTAAGTGGTTCTTAGTTATGGATCTCCATCAAGTAAAGGCTAATTCGATTAAATTATTATTAATTCAATATTTCTCCATTTCACACTGACTTCGTATAGACTTTAATTGATGTTGACTTTTTCCCGTTTTCTATCTCTAAAAAAATGCCATTAATATGAGTTTTTCGATCAAGTGCGATACATCATTGATTCTGGGACCTTAGAAGCTCTTAAAGTCCGTAATAAAAAAAAACCAGAGCCGTATTTAAAAAAACAAAGTTGATGATGGCAGCTCAAAGACGAAACATTGGTTTGAAAATCTGATAACACCATCTTGTAGAAAAGAAAAAGTAACAATAAGAATGTGAAATTTATTTTGTTATATCCATTCAAATAAAGTCATAAAAAAATAAAAATAAAATCGCGAATATTCGGTTTTTTCCAAAAATCTTCGGAAGTGTTCGGAAGGTGACATTTTGATCAGCATCAAATTGCGCAACTTTGCCTTCATTTAACCGATCTCGTATCTCTTCTAGTTCCCGAGATCCCAATGATGAGGCTCGAATTTGGGACACCCTGTACATATCCGTGTATTTCGGAAAATATTTTCGCATATACAGGATGGTCCAAGTATGACAACTTTTTTTAAATGGTACACCCTGTATTTTTGCATATTTTGGTTCTTTTAGTGTTATTTCTAATTTACCAAAAATTATTCGATTTGCTTTAGTAGTTTACGAGTAATAAATTAAAAACAATAAAAAATTGTTTTGTAGGCCTGGACAAAAATTATTAAAAAAATGGTCTTAGACCTTACACTACTGGATTTTTTTTCTATGACGGTATTTGAAGAAGATAGTGTTTCAGTTTTAGAAGACATTCTCATAAAGCCCCCGTATGACCTAGGTTGTCATTTTAAAAAAGAAAGTTGAGGTAGCTAGAGATTAAGGAGTTACAGACAGGGGGCTGAAAATATTATAGATAGACCAAGAACAATTTAAACCCACTTCCGTGTTTCAGCGTTTTTCTAAACTCGTACAGATGATATGTGCATTTCTTTTGAACAAGCCTGTACAAATTGGATTAAAAAATTGTTTAAACCTAATATTTGGGCGCAACCTGTATGCTGACAAATTTGGCGCAATGCTCAAAAATAATTACATTTAAAAGTTAAAATACAAACTAAAAATATAGGAAATCCATATATCCCCGAAAACCCATTAAAGGTGTGTGATGACTTAACCTTAAACAGCGCTAGTCATAAAATATAAATCAGGTCAATTCTTAGTTCCCATTACTTTTAATTTAAAAGAGTATTACTTATTAACCTCAGGCAACCTCGCTCCGGGGCGCAACCAAACAAAACTAACCCAAATTAAAAAAATAAATAAAGAAACATAACCGTAAAAAAAGTCTTGTAACCGACGGGAATCGAACCCGGGGTGCCGTGTCACAAACACGCAATCGTACCACTGGATCACTAGAGGCGTTGCAAACAATTTGCTAAAACGTAAATAAATGGGTGATTCTATACCTACGTTTGACCAACGTTGCCAAGAATTGGCAACGTTGCGCTCCCTCCCAGCTTATTTATATTTTATGATTAGCGCTGTTTAAGGTTAAATGTGTGTGATGTCCTTTAAATGAAAAAAAAATAAAGCCCTTTCTGGTTTTCAAGGCCGTAGATGCTATGATATAATTGACGTACATTATAATTATTGTAATTTCGTCTAATAAATTCATGTTTTTATATTAATCCTTTGGTGATGTTTATTTAAAAATATAGTTACGATAATATTTGGGATAATTTAGGATTATACTTACCGATATCAGGTAGTGGCTTGATTTCTCGTCTAAAATTGTTCTGTATATCCGGTATATTCTCCATCCTCTGCTCGCCAGCGCCGGATAACTTTCGCATCTAAATAGAAACATAATAACATCAGGCACAATGGTTTACTTAAATAAGCTTACAAATTATGCCTCAGTAATTGCTGATGAAACCTTTTGACAGAAACTTATATTTTTGTATTTGTACACGTAAGTGGGCCCAAATTGGGCCCTCCACTGCGACCCTTGGTCTATTGTGGCACACAACTCTGGTTTCTACTAGGCCAGAGGCTCGATCCTTTTCATGAAATCGTATAGCTTTCTGGAGTGGACAGTTTTTAAACCTGCCAGTGTAGTTTGAGGATTTTCAAACATCGTTCGTCTGGTTCTTTCCATTGCTGGACAGTAGCATAAAACATGCTCCATTGTTTCTTCGTCCTCCAAGCACAAGCGGCAGTCGTTTTTTTTTTGGAAAGCCCTATCTTGTTCATGTGGTTTTTTAGTCGAGAATGGCCAGTGTACATGCCAACTACAGCCTGCATCCGTTGTCAGCCAAGTTGAAGAAGTTGTTTAGTTCTCACTCCTGATGGTAGGTTCACTGCCATCTTTGAATGAGTTAGGCCCGGTAACTCTCTCAATTTGTCTACAAACTGCTGTTGTGTCCATCTGGAGAGGGCTTCTTTAGCTGTGTTATAAGCTATTCCCAGCACTGGCTCTGTTGCTATGAGGGCCGTTGCGGCCGCTTGATTCGCAACAGCATCAGCTCTTTCGTTGCCTTCATATCCTGTATGTCCATGTAGCCAGATCAGTGTAAGTTTATTTTGTCTACCTAGTTTGGTGAGTAGTTCCTGCCAGTTCCATACTGCCTTGGATGAACAACGGCTAGATTCAAGAGCTTTCAAACCCGCTTGACTGTCCGAGAATATTTTGATTGACTTGCCTTTACAGTTTCCATCGATGAGCCACTGTGCAGTCATATCAATGGCTTTAACTTCAGCCTGAAAAATGGTTGTATGTTTGCCTAGGGAAGACTTAAGCTCAACCTTACCATTTTTATTCCATGCAGCGACTACTGTATCATCATTGGTCTTGGAGCCGTCAGTGAACCAACTATTTTCTGTTGTTCTCAGATGATCGAAGTCTTTTGCCCATTCGTTCTTCTCCAATAGGAGGACGTTATAGGCATGGTAATAGTTAGTTTTGGTAGGCATAACATCTGATGCTAGACCAACAGTATTAGCGTTTTTCAGCTTGTTGGGCACCATAATGATCGCCTGCGGATTGTTGATCTCCGCCTGGTTTGATACACAACTTGATCTTGATCTGACCTCCCTCTCCAACAGAGACTTGTACTTTCTTTGTCACGCTGCAATTTTTTTCTGGCACTATTATCTCTGTTAATACGTGACTCTTCATTATATCCTTCTGCTACGGTACGCGACTTCCAACCACCATGTCTTTTAAGACAAGTGAGGTCACCGCCAGCGTCAACAAGAAGGGTAGCTAACATTTTTCTCAAGGAATGTCCAGTATACTCCTTCCAGTTTTCTAACTTTAAAATTTTTGCGATTTCTTGCGAACAGCACTAATTTTGTGAATACCAATAACCATTCTATGACATTCTCCATTAACATACTTAAGAAATAAACGACGTTCTTGTAAATTGATGGCCGTAGGACAACATATTTTCGAAATAAACGCAGATAATGTTCGCCCATAATGATGGCCAACAGCTTCAGGTGGATGAGCCAACAAGAGTTAGGTCACCCTCTTGCCCTAGGAAAGAGAAATCATACCTAAAGGTGAACGAAGCGACAACATGATCAACGGCATGGAGATACGGAAGGCCATTGCATTAAAGATCTGTTAAATATTTCTAGGCTATTCATACGATCATCTTATCATGTTGGAAGCATAAACACAAATGGCCTCTAGTCCCAGGCAGACCTTGAATGGTCAGGAGGTGCTAAGAATCCCCCGGTTCCAACTGGATAAGATAACGAAAATCGCGTCTTGGAATGTAAAGACATTCACATCACATCTCACATTTTTTCCAAAATTTTAGTACATTATGACACATTCCTAATGATGATGATATGCTATGATTTTTTTTTTCTTGCGCTTTGCTACACGTCAGACAACGCGTTTTCGGCGCGGGTTACAAGCACCTAAACGGGGCAAGGTGTGTGCTCTATCACAATAAAAGGGGTTGTGATGCTGTTATTTTATTTATTAGCTTTCCTTGGGGCTCAGCCCCTTCAAAACACCTACCAGTTAGTGTCAGCATTTGGCTGTAGTGTATGTTTGTAATGAAGTATTTTAATTTTTATTGATAAAGTACTTAATGCAGGGAAAAGTTCTGCAAAAACCCTGTGTAAAGACATTGTTTGCGGCTGGAAAGCTCGATAATCTAATACAAGAAATGAACAGAATGAGGGTGAACATTCTTGGAGTAAGTGAAGTCCGATGCCTGGAAGCAGAATACTCAAATCAAAGGGTAAAGTATTTTACTACTCCGGCAAGAATGGTGATCGAAATTACTAACATGGGGTTGGTATCTTGATGGATGAGAATTCACAAAAGTCAGTGAAAAATTTTGTTCCCCTCTCCGAAAGAGTAATCCCGGTTCAGCTGCTTGGTAGGCCCATTAACATCAATATCGTCCAGGTCTATATCCCAACAGCAAACAAAACAGAGGAAGAAGTTGAAGATTTTTATAAACAACTGGATCAGGTCTTAAAACTCACAAAAACGAATGAAATAAATATAATTCTTGAAAATTTTAATGCCAAAGTTGGCAAAGGCAAAATGGATCAGTGGTTGATGATTGGGGCTTGGGTGAGAGAGATAACAGAGGTGAAAGGTTAATTCAGTACTGTGAGGAGAACAATCTTATAATAATTGCAAGCACATGGTTCAAACTCCCACCAAGACGACTATACACATTGTTCGTAATTAAATAAATTACATCACAATTAACCGTAGGTTGAGAAACTTTATCAGTAATGTTACCACAATGCCAGTGCTGATATTGTATCAGACGACAACCCAGTGTGTGTCAACATTGCTTTACGCCTCGCCAAACCCAAAAGAAAGAACTTCAGGAAGACATTGGCCTCCAACAACTAAAAGATGAAGAAACAAGATCAGTGTACGAAGACCATCTTAACAAAGAACTAGAAAGTGCTATCAATACAAATGGAAGCACTGGCTTGATCTTAAACAAGCCGTGAAAATCACAATCGAAAAGATCCTCTTAAAGACAAAAATAACAAATAAGAATGAGTGGATGACCAAAGATATTCTAGAGTTAATGGAAGAGCGAAGACAATATAAAATTCAGAACGACCAGCTCTTCAAAGAAGAATACGAAATGAAAAATTAGAGCCAAAAGAAAAGTGGCTACGTGAAGATCTGAACAGACTTAAGGATGGTTTTCACCTCCATAAAAAAGTCAAGGAAATAGCTGGGCTATACAATATTAGACCGTTAGGCTTTATTAAAAATGAGCACAATCAAATAGTGACAGAAACCGAAGAAATTCTGCAAACTTGGGGAAAATATACAATCAGTCTTTTCAACAGCCGCACAACAATGCAATGAAAAATTAAAAACCTGCAGATCCGGATGGTACTCAGAAACATTTCACTTAATTAACAAACAAAATCTTGAAACAATCGTAGCTTTTCAATAACATCTATGACATTGGATATTTTCCTGAAGATTGGCTCCGCTCCACGTTCATCACAATACCAAAATCCAAAAGCGCAAAGTCTAACGTCTCATCAGTTTAATGCGCCACTTTCTAAAACGTTTCCTCCGAGTTTTACACATAAGGCTCTATCAAAATTGTGAGGAAGTAAGCGGAGTCAGCCAATTCGGATTTAAGGATGAATTCGGAACTAGAACAGCCATATTCATTCTCCAGACATTGGTTCAAAACAGCCAAGATCAGAGAAAGAATGTCTATATGTGCTTTATTGACTACGAGAAGGCATTTGACAACGTCTTCTGATAACATGCCTTGGAGATTTGGGACTGGATAGAAAGGATATAAGACTGATTGTAATATGTATTGGCATCAAAAAGCAGAAATTCGAATAAGCAACACTGAAACAACTTAAAATTAAGAAGGGGGTTCGCCAAGGATGTATCCTGTCTCCAATGCTATTCAATTTATACGTCAATCTCAGATAGCCCCTTTGGCATTAAGGCAAACGGAATCCCCATTAACAATATTGGATATGCGGATGGTACTGAGATAATAGCAGAAAGCGCACAAGATCGCCAAAGTCTGCTAAATCAGGTCAACGAAGAAAGCCAAAGACTAGGCTTGAGATTTAACAACAGCAAAACCAAGTGAATGATTGTTAGTAGGAACGATATTCCACACACTCGAATACATATTAATGAAGGGAATATCGAACAGGTCACACAGTTTAAATACTTGTGATGCACGATCAACAAAGCATGGGATCCAGATAAAGAGATAAAATGCAGGATTGAGCAGGCTAGAACCACCTTTGTAAGATTTCGAAAATTTCTTACAGGCAGGAAATTGGACTTTGGCTTCATAAGTAGGATGTTGAAATGCTATGTTTGGCCCGTTCTCCTATACGGTGTTGAGGCATGGACGCTGAAAGTAACAATTATTAACAAAACTGAAGCCTTCGAAATGTGGATTCTAAGAAGAATGCTGAGTCTTGGGCCGGTTACGTGAGGTATAAGGGTATTCTCTGAAGAGGGATCAAGAAACGAAAAATAGGTTATTTCGGGCACATACTGCGCGGAGAGCGCTACCACTTTCAACGCCTCATTTTTCTGGGTATAAGTTTGAGGGGGGACAAAAGAGGAATAGGTAGAAAAAGGTTATCATGGCTTAGAAATATCCATCAATGAACTGTGATAAAGGACTTCCAAACAATGCAGAATGCTGCAATTAATAGACATATGATAGGAATGGGAAAGGATGAACATCTACGCAGGAATCTGCAAGGCACTAGAAGAAGAAGATAATGATAAACGAACGAGGTTTCTTGGTTTTTGTGTGCAAAATTTGTATAGTTAAGACTGAGCCCATAACTTCAACGTCATCAATTTTCAAATTAGCTAATTGGCCACAACGCAGATCGCCTTCATCATTAAATATACATTATCAGGGGCCGTATCCAGGAATCGAGACTTTTCCTCCTTCGTAAAAACCTTAGCTTTTTTAGGTATATATCCATCATTTTGTCTTTTTAAAAATGTTCGTAATTTTGAATATTTACTAATATTCACACCATTCTTAACATCCAGCGTGGATCAGAACATCGAATTCTGTGACCAAAGGGTGGATGGCTTGACAGTCTTCGATAAATTTGAGAAGTTATTTGAATAACTAAATATATTAATTTTAATTTGGTTGGAGGAAAAATGGTATATATCAAACGGACTAAAAGTGCTTTATTACTGGCAATTTTGCAAAAAATGCTCGTAAAAAATTATGCAGTTTTAATCCTTATAATATAATATACCATAATTACTTTTCTAGTGTCCTTTTAAGCGCTAGTATTGGAATATGTAGAGCAATTAAATTGCCATTTGGCGTCTTGACACCGTATAATAGAAATTTTAGGTTTGGCTAGCTAAATATTATATTGTATTTACCTGATTATAATTCTGATTTATAGACATGGAGCTATTCGACGAGGCAGTACTAGACGAAGACGGCGAGAAAGTCTTGTCCTGAGTCTTGTTGGCACTGAGCGTATTCACGTCCGGCGAGTTTCTCGATTCCTCGCCCGGTGGACTTGATCGGCTGTCGAGGACGTCTTCTGATGGGTCGCTAGACTCGACGGAAGACTGTTGCTGGTGTTGTTCTGCAAAACAATTTTATTCCTCACGTTAATCACTTTAAAGCTTTCTAATTTAAGGTTAAATGATATTAGTTACTTGATCGGCATGCCAATTTATATAATTATGTTGTCTACGGCTATTAATAAGAGGCCTTAATATCCCGCTTGTTTGTGATAAAGAAATGCACCTCAATCTATTGGTCATTTTCATATCTTTAAAGTTCCTTGAGGGTCACTATGGCAACGTTGCAAACAACAGGGCCGGCGGCCTTTTATGAGACCGCACCACAAAGGGTCTCGTACCACTACACCATTGTCCAGGTGAAAAATGATGATGAATCAGGTTTTTGTTTTAGTAAAAAAATTTTGGTGATCGTAATTATCACTCATCATTTGCATTCAGTTTAAATTAATGTGGTGTTTGAAAGTTTGACCAGCCTGACGAGAATATCTCCCACTGTCTGCCAGCCGGAAGTTTTGCGAAGGAGGCGACACAACAGAATGTTGTTAAATAAATTAGTTTTGCACGAAATATTCCGTTACTTTCTTCAATTTAGATTTAGGGCCACTACTTTGGCCTCCGGTTAGTCACTGTTAAACTAATCAGAGTTTGGAATATTATACATCTATTAAACTGCTCTAAGTTTGCATAACATAATGTCAAAGTTGAAAACGGTTCTATACCCAGTATTTTGGAAAGATATTTGGGGTCAAGTAAACAAAACTAGTGAAATTGTGCAGAAGCCTAGATTGGATGTGATTACAGCGATCTCAGTACTGGCGTCGCCGTCGCTAACAAGCTTTATGAAAACCAAAGGGCATCGGGATAGCTTTGAAAAGTATAAAGGAAAAGCTGCCGAGTTAACTGATTCTGATTGATCAGGGTATGAGAATGGAAAACGCAAAATAAACGTGCATTTGTCGCCTCGTGACTCTGTCTAGGCACGAGAAGGTGAGCTAACCCCATTAGAAAAATGTCGAGCTTAGAATTTCCTTCCTGCCGTAGACCAATTTGAATTATCATTGCGGCAGAAGGTTGAGACATACAAACTAATTGATGCCCGTTCTGGGTTTCTCAGAAAGTTGAATACACTATTATAGTAATGAAGAGATAATTGCAGCAGCTTAAAACTTATGGGAAAATTGAGAAAATTGATTCAGTCCGTTTTTTTACCATGAGTTTAAAAAAAATGCTGACGAAAATGAAAAAGTCATTAGTCAGGAGAGGTGGCTGTATAAACACATCTTAGAAAAAAATATTAAAAGTAGTTTTCCTAGTATTGAGATTATTTGAAGAATGTATCTGTCACTTATGGTTGCAAACAGCAGAAGAGAAAATGAAGTTGACCAAAAATAAACTTCGAACCTCTACGAAGTGTAGGCATATACTAATTAGCAATTAAGCCATTAAGATTATGTGACTATCATTTTAGTTAGGTTGTTTGGAAATGTTCTCTGTTTAGTCTAAAAAAGCCATTAAGGTAGATTACTTTAGTGATCTTAAGGACTTTTAATTTTTATCATCTCAATTAATCAAATTCCAAATACTGTATAGGTACGTCGTACTTAAATTTTCTCTAATTTAATAATAAACTTACGTTTATTTTTAACTTTTTAACTGGATAATTGCTGAAAATGCAATTAAAAAAAATTTTTTTAATTATTTAATTTAAAAGGTGGTAAACGTCTTAAATTAAATTAAGTAAAAATCGCTTTACGCATGGTCCGAATATGTCAAAACTGCCGACAGTTGACATTGTTAATTGAAAAAAATCGAAATATATGGAATTATGTAACAATAATAATAACATATACTCTGTTCTAGCGGTCAGGTGTTGGAATTCTGTAACCTATTCTCTGATTTTTTTGTTACTTTTAATTTGATTTGGCATGGTAAGTAAGTATCTATCATCATTGGTAGAAAATTTAATCTGAAGATATGTTATTTCTTCATTAGAACGCCACTAAATTAAATTTCATTAATGTAAGTTAAATTTTAAATTAAATTAAATCTATATTAATATAATTTCGACGTGCGCATTTGAGCATGGCACCAAGTTCCACAAGCCATATAAAATTCTTTGCGGCTGCGCATTTACCATCTCAATTAAAATTATCAAACAGAGATTTAATTTAATTAAATATTTATAACTTAACCCGTGTGGGGTTGCTAGTCCTCCATCGGGCGCCTCCCCAGGTGGCGGATAGGAGAAAGCCTCCTAGATATAGGTGGTACTGGGGAAATTAAATACCCAGGGCGGCCCAAAACTAGCACCGACGCGACGTAGGGAAGCAGCAGCGTCGGAACTGAGATGAGGCAAAAGAAAGATAATTTCAGCATGGCTCACACTCAGAAAGTTGAAGGCGAAGTCAGAACGACTCAATCGGCTACAAGACTGCGATGAGGAAGGCAAGGGGAAACCACCTCATTACAATTCCCGAGTACAATTAACATGGCAGAAGACAATATAGAAATGGCCCTCAGTCCCCGGCAGCCCATAAATGGGCAGAGTGTGCGAAGAATCCCGGGAGGATTAAAATCAGTACATGGAATATACGAAGTATGTATGAAGGCGGTAAATCACACAATATTGTAGCGGAAATGAAAAGACTGGGGATCGATGTACTAGGTGTACACTGGACAATGTATATTGAATGATCATACACTTTATTACTCTGGAAATGACACCACACAAGACAGAAATGAAGTCGGCATAATTGTCACCCCAAACATCAGACCAACAGTTAAATCCTTTACCCCCTTCTCTGACAGAATGCTGCTGCTGCAGCTGAAGACATATCCACTGGACTTAAACATAATACGCTACAACAGCTGATAAAGATGACCTAATTATCGAAGAATTTTTCGAACAATTGGAAACACTGATTAAACTAACAAAGAGGAATGAGGTTACACTGATAATTGGCGACTTAAATGCAAAAGTTGGAAGAGGACGAATAGCAGATGTCGCTAGCGATTTTGAACTAGGAATCAGAAATGAGAGAGGAGACCGTCTGGTACGCTTTTGTCAGGAACAGGAGCTGGTGCTAAGCAACACGTTTTTTAAACTCCCGCCGCGTAGGTTCTACACATGGAAATCCCCAGCAGATTCGGTGGAGAGAGTCGTCCACTCGTATGCAACTGGAAGTTAAAACTGAGGCGTCTTAGAATGGAGAGACCTAACAATACCAAAATAGATATTAGAAAGCTCCAGAACCCTGACATAAGGCAGCAAGTAAAGGAATCCTTAAATGCAAATATAACATATATAAACAGGTCTACAATGGATGAACTTTGCAAATGGAATAAAATCAAAGACGCAATTGAAGAGACAAGCACAACATTTTTAAAGCAAGACCGCAAAAAGAAAAATGAATGGATAACAGATGAAATCCTTGACATGATGGAAGAAAGAAGGAGTTACAAGAACAATGATCAAACAAAATACCGAGAAATTCACAAGAACATAAGAAGGAAAATAAGAAAGAAGGAATGCTGGCTGGCGGGAAAATGCAACGATATCGAGCTGTGTGAAAAGAGATACGACTACTATAACATGCATACAAAAGTTAAAGAATTGAATACCAAAATGAAACCTAACAGCCCATATTCAAGTCTATTGGACGAGGATGGGAACCTAATATCGGAAAACTCTGAACTTATAAACATGTGGAAGACTTACATAGAACAACTTTTTGATGACGAACGTACAAACGATTACTCAATAATGATGACATCTCTGTACCTTCAATTCTACGATCTGAGGTAGAGAAAGCTATATGGTCTTTAAAGAACGACAAAAAACCAGGTCCGAATAATATACAGGGTGAAATACTAAAATTAATGTGCGAAACAGATAACCAATTTTTTGACATTCTTACTACGCTTTTCAACGACATATAATAGAGGGGAGTTCCATGAGGAATGACTACAGTCAACCTTTTTTGCCATACCTAAAAAACCAGGTGCGAAATAATGCGAACAACACCGCCTGATAAGTCTGACAAATCATATAACGAAGGTATTTACAAAAATCATACAAAACCGAATATATACGAAATGTGAAATTAAGATTTCCGAGACACAGTTTGGCTTCCATAATGCACTGGGCACAAGAGAAGCGATCTTCGGCTTGCAGGTTCTCATCCAAAGATGCAGAGATATGAACAAAGACGTACACCTGTGCTTTATCGATTTTTCCAAGGCATTTGACAAGGTCATACACGCAAAACTTATCGAGGTTCTCAGAAACACCGGTATTGATGGCTAAGATATCCGTATAATCGCTAATATGTATTGGAGCGCTCTTGTTCAACATATACTCTGAAGAAATCTTCAGAAAAGCTCTAGATGAAACATCAGATGGCGTTAAGATAAATGGAGAAACGGTTAACAACATCCGGTATTTCTGACGACACAGTAATAATAGCAAATGACAATGAAGAACTACATAGAATGGTGCAAAACATATACTCGGCAAGTGAAGAATATGGACTCCCTCTGAATACATCAGAGACGAAATGGATGATCATTAGCAAAAGTCAACATCCCCCAATGAATCAGGACATATATCAGGTGGAAACATACACATATCTCGGCACCACGGTTAACGCGAAATGGGACCAGGCATCGGAAATACGATCACGAATAGAAAAGGCTCGAGCTACGTTTAATAACATGAAGAAACTATCCACTAGCAAAGATATTTCTCTACAACTAAAACTAAGGCTAGTAAGGTGTTATGTCTTTTCTGTTTTGTTCTACGGGGTGGAGGCTTGGACCACAACAGACGCCACCCTAAAGAAACTGGAATCCTTCGAGATGTGGGTGTATCGGCGCATTCTGAAAATACCCTGGACGGACCACATCACCAACGCGGAAGTACTACAGAGACAGGGGAAAGAGAAGGAAGTCATCTTTAGAGTGAAGAAGCGGAAGCTCGACTACTATGCTGCAGCTGATTGTGCAGGGCAAGGTAAATGGTAAGAGGGGACCAGGAAGAAGATGACATTCATGGATGCACAGCCCGCGCCAGTGGTTTGGATTGTCGTCTGTGGATCTGTTTAGGAATGCCGTGCATAAAATTAGAATAGCCTTGTTAATAGCCCACTTCCGAAACGGATAGGGCAACAGAAGAAGAAGGAGAACTTAAGTTTAATGTATGGAAACCCGTCACAGCGTTCATACAGCAATTTAATATTTAGCTTAAAAGATGGTTAATTGCTATCTTCTTAAATTAAAGTAAGTAAAAATCGCTTTACGCATGGTCCGTATATGTCAAATCTGCCGACAGTTGACAGTTGATAATTAAAAAACCGAAACATATGGAATCATAATTATAACAATACTAATAAAATATACCTACTCTATTCTAGAGGTCAGGTGTTCAAATCCGGTAATATTTTTTCTGATTTGTTTATTATGAACTTTTAGTTTGATCTGGCATGGTAAGTAAGTATCTATCATCATTGACAGTTGACAACTATCGTGCATTGTGGGCAGACGTTGTTCAATTGGTAGAAAATTAAATCTTAAGTTATGTTATTCCTCGATTAGAACGCCACTAAATTAAATTAAATTAATGTAAGTTAAATCTCTATATTAATATATTTTCGACGTGCGCATTTGAGCATGAACAATTGACATTTGATGTAAGCGTGGCGCCAAGTTTCACAAGCCATATAAAAAGCCTTGCGGCTGCGTATTTACCTTCTTAATTAATAATATGATACAGAGATTTAATTTAATTTAAGTTTTATAACTTAAGTTTAATATATGGAAACCCGTCACGGCGTTCATACCTACCGCTGACACAATTTAATACTTAATTTAAAAGATGGTTAACATTTAAGTTCTTAAATGAAATTAAGTAAAAATCGCTCTGCGCATGATCCGTACATGTCAAAAGTGCCGACAAATGGCATTGTCAATTAAAAAAATCGGAATATAATAAAATAACAATAATAATAACATATTCTCTGTTCTAGCGGTCAGGTTTCTGATTTGTTTATTAGGTACTTTTAATTTGATTTGGCATGGTAAGTATCTATCATTATTGACAGTTGACAAAAAACGCGCATTCGCGAGCAGACGATGTTCGATGGGTAGAAAATTAAATTTTCAATTATATTATTTCTGTGTTGGAATGTCATTAAATTAAATTAAATTAAGTTAAACTAAATCTTAGATTAAATTAAATCTCTGTAGTAATATATTTTCGACATGCGCATTTGAGCACTGACAATTGACATTTGACGTATGGCCCGGCGCCAAGTTCACAAGCAATACGAAAAGCCTTGCGGCTGCGCATTAACAATTAACCGAACAAGTTAAAAGTCGATTATCCCTTAATTGACAAATTCAGCTTTATTTTTAGCACGTTTTATCTACAACTGTAAAAAGAAAATAGCAACTAGTAAGTCAGGTTATTTTGTGCACGTTGTAGGACATTTTAATGCAAAACAAATAAAAATACTACAAATATTTTCCAAACAAGGTATTTTTTTTAGATATACGAAATAATAAACTATTCTAAATTCTTACTAATAGATCTTTTTTTAACTATAGTGCAAAAATGAGTTGCCCAAGGCAAAAGGGCCTACATCAGTCCGATAGTCGTGTACGAGTGCTACTATTAAGACTGCACATTAAGCTCGCGACATAAGGCTATACGAGCAGCTAGATTTTAAGCATTTTCATTATAAATTTGGTAATAATATGTGATTGATTACTCAAGCGGTAATAAATGAGGATGATATTTAATCGGCCTCATATCATTGATTTCACCTTATGCACTTGGTAACGTAAACAATATTTATTATATTAAAAAAACTTACTCTGATTATCATTACAGTATTAAGGCAACACAATTTAATTTTTTAAAACAAACTGAATACTCTAGTTGAAATCACCGCTTCGCTGGAAGTGAAGATTTCCGTTCAACTGAAGATATACGTGGACGTGCGATACGGTGTTTACTCACATACCGTCATGCCCACACACATGAGTTATGAATATTAAAAAATCTTATACTAATGGCTTTACGCGGGAGATATAATACGTTAACGTAGTTAACAGCACGTTATGTTAATAGTAGATAAAGGATTATGGATCGAGTGAATTCCGACTGCATATGAAATTCAATCAAGATCATTCCACCGAATTTAGTAAATTTAGCATCGATGTGGATGTAGGTATATCCTCTCTTCTAACCACTAAAAGAGGATATTAAATAAATATTACAAATAATAATTAAATGTTGTTATTTATTAAAAAAATGTACTCTACCTTATTCAATTAGTCACTAACGCATATTGCACGATTAGAATAATATTATAATCAATTTTATTCGCTTTATCTGTGTACATTCGATATTTTTAGCATAATTTTATCAGATAGACTATGATAAGGCGGTAAAAAATTAACCAACCAATTATCGATCGAATTTTTGTTAAAGACTCCAAATGTAAGATAGATAAAAGATAGAAAAAAAGTTACATAAAAAATTTTAGGGTTTTTCCATACTATCTTTTGAATCAGGTAAAAAATATCGCATAAAAAAATGGAAAAATATAGGCAACTTCAACTTTTTTAAATGGAACACGCTGCATATTATGTGCGAAAACGAAATATTTCTTTTTTCTGATTTCAGATATACAGGGTGTTAAAGAATGTTGTGAGGAAAATTTAAGGACAGATTCTACATCTAAAAATATGAAAAAAAGTTCATATAAACATGGGTCCGGAAATCCTCCGCTTTCATGATACGGGGTGTTCAAATTTTTCCGGCTTTAATAGTTTATTTTACATTTATCGAGATGTTGATATGAGTTTTGATACACGCAAATGTATCATTAAAGGTCACATTTATACGTAGAAAATTGTTTTCTAAATCACTTACATCAAAATAAATAATTTTATTATTAGGCAGTACAATAATAAGCAATCGGGCTTATTATTGTACTGGTTAATAAAAATAATTTTTATTTTGAAAACGGTGTATCAGAAGGAAAAAGTCCAACAGGCCCTTTTTCAGCAAAATTAATGTGGCTTTAAGGAAGCCATACTAATTTTTGTAAAAACAAGTGGCGCACAGTTTTTTTCGCTAAACATAGAGACTTGCCGGCACGAACGGCACTGACGTAAGTGATTTAGAAAACAATTTTGTACATGTAAATGTGACCTTTAATGATACATTTGCGTGTACCAAAACTCATATCAATATCTCATCGGGTTTTCGATAAATGTAAAATAAACTATTAAAGACGGAAAAATTTAAACCCCCGTATCATGGAAACGAAGCATTTCCGGACCCATGTTTATATGAACTTTTTTTTCATATTTTTAGATGAAGAATCTGTATTTTAATTTTCCTCACAACATTCTGTAACACCCTGTATATATGTTGATGACATTTGGGTGAGCCATTTTTGCGATATTTTAGCTGAAATTATAAATAAAGTTTAAAAAAACGTAGCGAATACTTTTTGAATCTCTCCCAACCGACTGCTCGCTGATTTATACCGTGCTGTATGTAGGTGTGCTGAGTGACTCTACTCGATATTATTTGTACTCTGATAGGGGTAGCCGCGTCCATAGTCTCCAAATTTTCAAAAAGGTGTTTTATAAGTTGGATATGCCACAGGTTGTTAACTTCAATATAGAGTGATCGATTCCAAGTGATTTGTGATTTCTATTCAATAAGATTTTTATTTTCAAAACAGTCGAGTTTGTAATTTTTTTTAGAAAAGATTTTTTAATTTTGTAAGTAGCGTTCTGAAGCCTTTTTTTAATACGAACAACGCTCTTGCCCCAATTTAAAGGTATTGCAATATAATGGAGAATATTCATTTTGGGCCGCACTTTCCCCAACACCCCGCGTAAGTGTGGCATCTTGCCACCAAAATAAAAAAAATTTTGAGAGATATTGTGGTGATTAAAAATGTTTAGTTAGTCGATTTTGTAAGCATATCTATGTGTTCTTTCACTGTGGTGACAGATCGCTATTTCGATTACACATAAAAATATGTGCCACGCTAAAGATGAACTAGTCACTTTTGCGTATGCATTTAGCAAAACTTGAAATCAGAAAAAAAAGATCTTTCCTTTTAGAGCATAATATACAGGGTGTTGCATTTAAAAAAATTGAAGTTGCCTATATTTTTCCATTTTTTGATGCGATATTCATTTTACTGATAATTTCAAAAGATGATCTGGAAAAAACCTACAATTGTTGTGTAAAACTTTTTTTTTCTATCTTCAAAAATAAAGGCTCCAGGAGCCTCGTAAATATAATCAAAGACCCTGTTCAGGGTTATGATTTATATTCCGCCACCTTATATAGGGTTTATTTTTGCAGATAGAAAAAATACTAAATACAAAAGTTGTATGAATTTCATAGATCTTCCTAGAAAAATTAATTTTTAATATACAGGGTGAGTCAGAAATGAGTGACGTACCAAATTTTTTTTAATGAAACACCCTGTATATTTTTCAATTTTTAGATTCTTCTCATCATTCTCTTTTCAAAAATGCATAATATGTCTATATTTGCTCCGGTAATTTTTCAGCTATTCAACGTCAAAATTACTCCTTATCTAAAATTCACCATATTCATTATCCTAGCTAATTAACGCGAAATCGTGTCTAAGGTATCTTGCTGGTACTGACATTCTTACTGTCATTTAACGTCAATAAAATGGGCTATTCCATTGAAGACAAATTTCATATAATACGACTACATTATGTCTATAATGGAAACCCTGCCCACATTCAAAATGTGTATCATAGGCAATATCTCGGTAGAATCGTCTCAACACGAATCACAATAAGATATATAGCAAAAAAAATTGAAAAAAAAAACAAAAGTTTATATAGAAGAAGAAACACTTTAAATCTAAACGAAAACTTTCATTTAAGAGTGTTGCTATTCTTTACAGGTAATGATTGTGGTCGTTAGTTTTTCTATACTTAGTACTATATCTGGTTCATTTTATTGCAGAATATCCTGAAATATCAATCCCTGATGCAGTGATTTATTTTCAAAAATAATTTGGCAAAATTCAACAAACTCTTCATCATTATAATTATCACCCATATAAATTTCTACCTGTTCAAGATCTACCTGATGAACATAAACGACAAAGATTAATTTTGTGTCATGA
>MU194307.1:2220-19622 GCA_016904865.1 Pissodes strobi | reverse complement strand
AATATATATATATACAAATTTGTAAAAGAATATTCTTTTTCGAAAGACGATAAAATTAATATAGGAGCTTGATTTTCAATGAGGTTCGGGAAAAGCACCACCTGGGACCTGTTTCGACTTCGCCTCGTCAGACAGACTATCGGATACCTTCCCCGAATCCAATCAAAATCACAAGGTCCCATATGAATCAAGGTGTTTGTAGACAAGCGGTAAGATGTTGCATCGCATTTCCTCTGCAGTATGTTACTAGAAGTTTTAAAAATCTGAAATATGTTTCGTAAATTGATTCTGATATGTATCGGCTCTTCCTTCGCAGGAAGTAACCACAATTAAAATCCATTTTGTACTCGATAGTACTCTTTAATAAAAATATGGTGTTTCTTGGTCTATATTATATTATTTGTAAAAGAATATTCTTTTTCGGACGACCATACAATTGATATAGGATCTTAATTATCAATTAGGGGGGCAATCGGGAAAACCATTTTCATTGAAACGGAAAGCACAAGAAAATGTCTGTAGATATTTTTGTTCTCGGAAACATAAAAATTCAACACATGGAAATAAATATGCATATAGTAAAGCAAAATAGAGAAAAATCATCCTGATCAACAAAAAAATGAATGACATTTATTTCAAAGAGCCTGATGTTGCGTACTTTCACGGCTATTTATCCCAAATCAATCTGTGAAGAGTGGATAAAAGCGCTAAGCTAACACAACTAATACATTATGCCAGAATAATTATTTTGAGTGGCGAATATTTTCAAACGGTCAAAACAAGTATAAGGAATATTATACGCAGTAGGAGGTAAATATTACTCATTCTACAAAAATGAAACATTAAGTCCTCTTTTGATATCTTCTATTAGAACGTGCGTCTGAGTCACGTTCCTGTCTTGCTTTATGGTACTGAATTAGGAATCTCATTAAAGCAAATAACAGTATTCCGTATCATGCATATTCCCTCTCCAGAGAGGAATATCCCAATTACTTCTGAGATACGAAATTATAGATAAATGCTGAAGATGAAATTAGATAGGATATCGAACATTAAGCTCTATTTCCAGTAAAGGTGTAGGAACTGTTAAAACAGGGAACGCTAATAAGTATAGATTTAATCACATACTTTCCCATTATATGGATTATTTTTTATCGGTGCGTTTTTTAATATGGGTCACAAAGTGTTCGGAAATATTTCTTGCTCATAGAATCGAAATTAAGCATCCTATCACTTTTTGTGTGAGTTATTTTGTCAGTTTATCTCTTTCTCTGAACGACCACATGTTACAATTTTTCTTCCCAACTATATACATACAAGATATAATCCTATGCTCTTATCTTGTTGTATATTATGTAGTTTATCTCGATTTACCGTTAGTCCCCATTCATCATATGTTTTAGTTAATTTTGGTCGTAAACCCAAGATCTTCTTTATCATGGGAAATTACTACCTGGGCATCTGTGAAATGAAGGGTATATAGGGTTGAAGTATCATTTATTGGTACATCCATCCACAACATGCTTGTCTCCATTTTTTTAGAACTTCATTACGATACATTTTGAACGACGTGAGAAAGAGGCAGCACCCCTGTCCAAAACCCCTTGTAACTGCAAAGTTTTTTGCTCTTTTAGTATAGGTCTACTCACCTAGAGTACACTCGGGTGGGCAATGTATTCGCAGAACGCGCCTCGCCATCTGGTGGTTCGGAATACTTTCATCCCGTCCGGAACCGCTTTGGATGGTTATGAACCGGATTTAATAGCGATTACTGCAGTGTTATTTATTCGAGACTTTTCCAGTGATCAAAAACAGTATCATATTCTTTGGTTAGATCTACAAACAGAAGATGCAGATCTCTATTTCTAGCCACTTCCTTCTCATTCAGATGGACTAAGCTGAAACTGTGATCTAGTGTGGCCAACCAGCTCGAAAACCCGCTTGTTCCTCTATTTCATTCGAACAGTATTCTATAAGGTTTCTGAGTATTTTCCCATAGATTTGCTTCATAGTACTAGTGATTGATATGCATCTGTCGTTTGAACAGTCATCATTTAATGAATAAATGTTTCTTTAGGTTCATAATCAATTTCTGGATTTCATTTTTATTAACTCGGTGGGAATTCCTTCGGGTCCACTGGCCTTATTGTTTGACATATGTTTGATAGCTTTCCATATCATGTTTGCGTCTATATTTATTGGTTGACCATTTGGTACTGCTTTGCAGAATTCTTAAAGATGTTCGATCGTCTTTAAGTTGCTGAAAGTAGTGATGTTACCATGAGCGTATTTTCGTTGGAAAATAGCATTGTTTGATGTATCTATTCACATTTCATTGGTCCCCAGGCTTTTGTTGGTCTTGCCCCCCTAAGTTACAGTTGATTTCGTTGCACTTTCTCTTCGTTTCATTTTTATGTTTGGTAGCCATTCTTTTGTATATGATAAGCTGTTTGATACTGAGTCCGTACAAGCCAATAATCTGATGTTTTATTGCTGTTATTCTCTCCTTTGTAAAGTATTCTGAATATTGTGTGTTGAACCTAAAGTTAAATGGAATGAGGAATCTTGTTTTCAACATATAGTGATCCGAGCGATATCCAACACCTCTATACACTCTGGTATCCTTTATTTTATTCGTGCTGCTTTACAAGTTTTGCTATTGGGCCGTTAAGATGATCGAAGAATTCGTCTTTAACCTGTTGTAAGGCATTTTCATGGTGATTGTTTTCTGTTCCAGATAATCAAGTTATCTGCTGCGATTGTCTGATTGATTGCTTGCCAATTTTTTAGCAATTTTTAATTTTTTACAAGTAGGAGCTAGCCGAGACCGGAAGGAATAGGTATTTTTTATTTCAGGTTTTCTTTCTGTAGACGGGTTGTCTTTCATGACTCTGGAGACCAATCTACCGCTTTTACGGTTTTTCCGCCTTCTAGATATTCTTCCGATCGCCGTTAATTGCTTCTTCACCTGTAATCCTAGGCGGGGGCTCTCACATGGTGTGATCCATTCGAAGTCAGATGAACCCTGATTTTTATTCCAGGTTGTTAATCCTTTCCCTTCCCACTTTTAAATCCTGGCTTAGGACAGGCTTCGGCGGTGTTGTGTCATCATCATCATCATCATCATCACACAGCCATAGTTGTCCACTGCTGAACACAGGCCTCCCGTAACTTTGTCCATCCCCTTCTATCTTGTGCCTCCTGCATCCAGTTGTCCTTGAAGCATTTCAGATCGTCTCGCCATCTAGTAGGAGGTCGTCCTCTACTGCGTTTGGCATCTTGTCGTGGTCTCCACTCCAGTAGCACTTTAGTCCACCTTCCATCCCTCATACGGGCCACATGTCCAGACCAGTTCCACTTTAGGGAAGCTATCTTTTCAACAACGTCTGTAACTTTCGTTTGTCTCCTAATATACTCGTTCGTAATCCTATCTCTCAATGATTTTCCCATCATAGAACGTTCCATGGCTCTCTGAGCCACTCTTATTTTCCTCACGGAAGTTTTAGTTAGAGTCAGGGTTTCGGCTCCATAGGTCATAACTGGCAGGACACAGCTTTCGAACACCTTACGTTTGAGGCAAAGGGGGATGTTTTCTTTAAATATATAACCAAGTCGCCCAAAGGCAGCCCAAGTTAGTGATATTCTTCTTTTAATTTCACAAGTTTGATTATCTCTATCTATTCTTAGTTCGTGGCCGAGATACACGTAGGATGTAACTTGTGCAATTTGAGAATCACCTAGAGCTATATTTTGGTTGGGAACAAGGTTCGTCATGATTTTAGTTTTAGCAATATTGATTTTAAGGCCTACATCCAATGAAGCCTTGTGCAGCCTATCAAGCATTTTAGCTGTTTTGTCTAAACTATTGCTTATCAGAACGATGTCATCTGCGAATCGAAGATGGTTTAAATTTCGACCATCTATTCGATCTTCTTGAACATATATTCCAAGAGGGTGGTAAATAACTTTGGAGAGATTGTATCTCCTTGCCTTACACCCCTTTTGATTGAGAACTTGTTCGTGTACTTGTGTAGTTTCACACATGCCGTTGCTCCAGCGTATGTGTTCTTTATAAGAGTGATATATCTGTGATCGATTCTGCATTCAGTTAACGCCTCGAGCATTTTTGACTGATCAATAGTGTCGAATGCTTTCTCGAAGTTTACAAAAATTAGAGTCAAAGGCTGGTTATATTCCACGCATTTCTCAATAAGGGTCTTCATTGCTTGAAGATGGTCGTTAGTACCAAAGCCCGCTCGGAAGTCCACCACAGGTTGACAGAAATCTAGTTTATTCGTCAATCTTTTTGTTATGATTTTCATAAACATTTTATATAGATGAGATAACAGACTGATGGGACGATAATTTTTCAAGTCTGCAATATCTCCTTTCTTGTGCATGATGGTGATTATTGCGTTGTTCCATACTGATGGAATTTGTCCATCGAACAAACATAGGTTGAATAGTTTACATATAGCTTGGATCAATGTTCGTCCTCCCACCTTTATCTGTTCAATCACTATCTCATCTTCTCCTGGTGCCTTGTTATTTTTCATCTCCATCAACGCAGCTTCAACCTCATGAAGGGTAATCTCAGGCAAATCTTCCGAGCCCTGATTCTGAATAGTTGGTAGTTTTACGTCATTTAAGCATCTTGCATCAGTATACAACTCTGCGTAAAAGCACTCCACAATATTGAGGATTTCTTCTCTATTTGATTTTATTTCCCCTTCTCGATTCGCAAGTTTACAAACGTTGTTCCTGCCCGTTGCAAGATTTCTCCTCAAAACTCTCATGCCCTTGTTTTCGTCTATATTTTTTGTTATCATATTTGTGTTATACTGTCTTATATCTTGTCTTACAGCCTTAGAAATGTCTTTATTAAGTTGTTTCAGGTCTGACGAATTTAGGTCTTTACTTTTCATCTCTCTTCGTTTTGTCATCAACTTTTTTGTATATTCGCTCATCTTTTTGCCACTTACTGATCCTTGCTGATGTTGCTGCTGTGCCGCGCTTTTTATCGCTTGTGAGATTATGTTGTTAAGATTCTCGATGTTGTCTTCTGCCTCTATGGTGGTTGTATTTAATTTTTCATTTATGTGCTCCTTGTAAGCTTGGATATCTCTAATACGGTTATCCCGTTTTCCAGTTTTGCGTGTTGTCATTTGTTTCCTTTCTCTTTTCAAGTTTATTACGATTTTTCCCCTAACAAGTCTATGGTCACTACCTATATCACATTTGTTCAGGACGGTTACATCATGTACGTTTTCTTTGTGCCTGATAATTATGAAATCTATTTCGTTCTTCGTATTTCCGTCCGGGCTTATCCATGTCCACTTTCGTTGAGGTTTCCCCTGGAAGAAAGAGTTCATGGCATGAAGTCTATTGTGTAAAAGAAATTCCGACAACCTATCTCCTCTTGCGTTTCTTTCTCCATATCCGTGGTCACCCATGAAAGTTTCGGAGTCTCCCATCTTAAAACCGAGTTTTGCGTTAAAATCGTCAATGATAAAGGTGTAGTATGTTGGGGTGCCCTGCATTGCTTGCTGAATATCGTCATAAAATATGTCAACTTCTTCGTCTGTGTGATCTGAGGTAGGTGCATATACCTGTATGATCTTGACATTGCACTTCGTATTTAACTTTAATACCAGCAAGGTCACTCTTGTGGAGACACTAAGTATCTCTGTTACCTTATCCTTGTGTTTTTTATTCACCAGGAATCCAACTGCTCCAACAGCCGAATCTCCATTAAAGTAGAATAGGTGACCGGACTTTAAAACTTGTTGTATTTCTCCTTTACTCCTGACCTCGCCTAAGCCAAGGACGTCCCATTTAATATGTTTGAGTTCTTCTTCAAGTTCTAATAATTTAGCTTCAGTGGAGAGTGTCCTCGTATTATATGTTGCTATATAGTTGTGGTGTATCAACCTCTTAATACATATTCTTTACTAGAATTGAAAAAAATTAAAAAATTAAGTAATCTCGAGAGTTGACCTACCGTATGAAAATAAGAAAATTCTTCTTCTTCTTCCTCTCAGCCATTATTTATCCACTCCTGGATGTAGGCCTCTTCCAAAGATTTCCACGTCTTCCTGTTTGCTGCAGTTTGTATCCAGTTCTTTCCTGCGATCCTTTGGATGTCATCTCGCCATCTTCCCTGGGGTCTGCCAACGCTTCGTTTGGTCTCTCTCGGACGCCAACTGAGGATTATTATTGTCTACCTGTCCGGGTTCTGCCTTGCTATGTGACCAGCCCATCTCCACTTAAGCTGCGCCTCTCGAATTAGTACCTCCGTCACGCCCGTTCGTCTTCTGATCACCTCGATTCGGACACTGTCCCTCACACTAATTCCGAGCTGTGTGGTTTGCAGTCTGCTGGATGCCTTGCGAGTTATGGACATTGTTGAACGGCCGTAAGTGAGCACCAGCGGCACTACACATGATTCGAATACTTCTCTTCTAAGGTTTACAGGGAAATCCTTGGATTTAAGAATGTAACCTAATTTGCCAAAAGCCGCCTTCTATTCTTCTTAAAATTTCTGAAATCTGGTTTTCCTTTCCCAATTTAATTTTATGACCAAGATAAATATATTCTGATACTTTTTCAATGGGTTGGTTATCAATTATTACCTGGATATTTTCTGGGCTCATGACTTTGGTTTTTGATAAGTTCATTTCAAGACCGATTTTCGCTGACTCTTTGTGGAGTTCTTTAAGCATGATCTTAAATTCTTCTGCAGTGCTGCCGATAACCATAATATCGTCTGCGAATCGCAAGTGGTTGAGGTGCACTCCGTCGATATTTATTCCATTTGTATGCCAGTTTAGTTTTTTAAAGGCATCTTCCAAAGCTAATGTGAATAGTTCCGGCGAAATTGTGTCTCCTTGCCGCACTACTCTTTTGATTGGGATATTATCTCTCTTTGAATCTTCGTCAATTTTTACTTGGATGGTCGCGTTTTCATAGATCTGCTTGATCAAGTTTGAGTACCTGGAATCGATTCTCGCATTGTCTAGGGATCGAAGTATGGCCCAGGTTTCGACGGAGTCAAAAGCCTTCTGGTAGTCTACGAAGGCTATGTGCATTTTTATGTTATGCTTTTTTCGATAAGAGGCAAGTGGTCTATACTACCGAATCCCTTCCGAAACCCCGCTTGTTCGTATGGTTGGTATGAATCCATTTTGTGAGTCAACCAGTGTGTTACAATCTTTGTTAATAGCTTATATAAATGCGATAACAAACTGATAGAGCGGTAATTTTCGATGTTGTTTCTGTCTCCTTTCTTGTATAGCAGAATAACTTCGGCATTTTGCAATTTCTTTGGGATTCCTTCTTCCGTCAGATATTTGTTCAGTGGGATTCGTACACTTTCCAGAACAGCTGCGCCACCTATTTTGATCATTTCGCGGGTTAGTGCTGCCATTAGTTTGCCTGTATCTATCTCGGAAATTTCTTCCGATACCACGTTTTGAATTTCTGATAGTGATTATCGTGGGCTATAGAACTATACAGCCTTTTATAGAAGTCCTGAACAGCGTTTGAGATCTCTTTCCGATTACTAACTATGATACCATCCTTGTTTCTTATTTTGGCAATTTTTGGCCTTTCGTTTGATAGCTTGGATCTGAGAACCTTCATGCTTCTGTTGTCTTCTATTGTATTTCTTATCAGCTTTGTTTTGTGGTCCCTCATATCTTTCCGGATATTCTTGTTGATAACTTTAATTATCGCCTTATAACCCTGTGTTTCCCTATCCATTTCTCTTCTTAGTTCCATTGGGTTTCTAGTGTGTGGGCTAATTTCCTTTGAGCTTTCTCTGTGTTTTGAGCATATTCCCTTAGTTGCAACATGAATGCTTTTCTCGATGTGTTCCGACAGTTCGTCCATTCCAAATTTCAGGAGTGTTCTTGGTTTCCCTAATTTGGTGGTTAGAGTGCGTTGGAATGCGACTTTGTTTCTGCTTAGCACCTCTATCGTTGGGTAGTTTTTCTGGTGTATTAATTTATTTCTTTCAAATCTTGTGCTTATTTTTAGGGTTGCCCGTATAATACGGTGGTCGCTAATGGTATCGAATCGGTTAAGAACAGTAATATTTTGGCATATATCTTTTCTGTTGGTAATGATGTAGTCGATTTCGTTTCTGACGATACCGTTCGGGCTTTTCCAGGTCCATCTTTGTTGCGGAAGTTTTTGAAAGAAAGAGTTCATACAAAATAGGTTTTCCTTTCTACAGAAGTTAATTATCATTTCTTTTCTGCTGTTCTTTTGGCCAAGACCGAATTTATCAACATTCGATATCCTCATTAGTGTTTTGCCCTATTTTAGAGTTGAAGTTCCGAATAATTTTAACAAACTTGGCATTTTCGTTGTTTTCTGCAGTTGTTATATCTTCATATAGCTGTTCTGCTTCTTCGTCATTGGATGCACTGGTCGGAGCATACACCTGGATTACTTGTAGGCTGTAACTGTTGTTAATTTGTATCATGATGTATATTACTCGGGTAGAGATAGATTTCATTTTTGTAACTCGATTTTTCAGGCATTTGTTGATCGATCATCAGAGCGACTCCCCCTATGTGGTAGTTGGTTTCTGTTAGGTGTCCAGACTCCAGAGATGTTGTTAGTTCTCCTTTCATTCTAGATTCACTTAGGCCAAGAACGTGCTCATTTTATATGCTTGATCGAGTCTTTCCATATGTTCTTCAAGTCTTAGCGTTCTGATATTATAGGTTGCAATGAAGAGTTTCTGGTTCCTTTCGAGTGTTGATCGTTGTCTGTATCGAGTGTGTTTCTTCGTCGAACTTGTGCCTCCCCCAGAATCCATGAGGTTGCCTGATATATCAGTGCAAGATTCTGAGCTAGTAGCTCTACTTGCCTGCGGTGTTAATGTTTGGAAATTCGACATTTTCATGCTTGGAAGGTTGACGGCATTTAAACGCTAGACGCTGTCAGTGTTTGCTTGTAGCCGTTTTGCTAGTTTTGGTCCGCCCCGGGTATTTCATTTCCCCGGTACCACCTATATCTAGGAGGCATGCCCCTATCCGCCATCTGGGGAGGTGCCCGATTGGGGACTAGCAACCCTCCACGGGAAAAGCAACCCCCACAGGAGAAAATTGCATTTGTATAATTAATTAGAACCTTATGTTTGAGGGGTGGGGACTAATAGGATCTCGGAGATTGAAAACTTGCACAGAAATTTTAAAAAAATTACTTGACGTGGGTTTGCCAAAGCAGCAAGCTGATCTTCTTGGCTCTAGGCTTTAGCAATTGAATAGGAATCGCCAAAAAATGCAATCAAGATAACTAATGATAACAGATATGATATTTTTCGTTTTTTACTCTAATATTTACATTATTTATAGAATAAAATGCAGCATTTGGTCTAAGGTTAAAATTCTTGGAGAAAAAAGGATGTTACCCAAGGGTTCAACATTGTGTAATACTTAAATGTCATTTTAATATGATCTGTTATTCCTCAACAAGACAAAAATTTTTTCTTGATGTTCATAGTTTCATATCTATGAAATTAAGCACATTTCGAGTCTGTATGCCGCACACTTTAAATCAGCAAACAGGACAAGATCAAAAGCAACTCCATGAATGTACGAAAGCCACATGATGACCGATAAAAGAAAAATAACCGAACGTCGAAACTGAAATCCGAGTCCAAGAAGGCATAAATTCGAAATGTTAAAGAACGAACGGAAAACGGAAACGACATGACATGCGAGTAGGTTTCACGCAATTTGATTGGTTGCTGTTTAATAATAATTACACAAAACCATGGTTTAACAGTAAAATAATGGTTTTTAAAAATTAACTGAGTGTTTTGAAAATTAGCTGAGTGCTTAGTTTAACTATTATATACCCTCTGTATAGTCATAAAATATCTTTAACCTCATTAGGTGGGTATGCAAGTTGTACTGTATCTATCTTAGACAACATGGTTAAATTAATGGTTATATTTGTCACTTTAACATCGGCGAAACAAGGACAAGTTAAACTAGGGAAAAACAAACTCTGCACCAATTTACTTCAATATTTTTATTTTAGTTGCAAGATAAGTGACATAAAATACAGTTTAAAGTACACGTAGATAGAAAGATTCAATTCGATACAAGCATGTCCTTATTCAGAAAAACGAATATATCTTGTGCAATTTAATTAAACTCCTAACAAAACTTTTTAATTTGAATTGCAAATAGTATACATAAATTAAAGTTTAAGATACACCAGAAAATTATCTTCCTGTTTTGTTGTAGCATATTTCAATTAGAAAGAAAAACACTTAATGTTGTGTAATTCGAACTAAATTTGAAACATTATTGGCCTGCAGTGAAACACATTCATTACCTAGTAAACTCTTTGCTCCGTCGTTATTTAAATTAAATTCCGATAAAGCTCGGGGTGCTGCACCCATTAAAACCTTTATTTTTATTTGTCATTCATCGTTGTAGTATAAATGGTTCCTGTGTAATACCGAGATTCCACAGTTCTTACTGGGTTAAATTCGTGAATATAATTTCAGCGCATTTGAATATTTAAGGGAGCTATTTAAATGTATTTTATTCGATATCCATGAAGTAATTCATTTTAATATGCACTCACTGACCTTAAAAGGTTTTACTTGGACATTGTTACAAAACTCAGCGAAGATAAATTAACACAAATATAGAAAGACAACTATATAACTGTATAAATAAAAAACCGTTGTTGTAAACCAAAGTCTATAAGGTAACTTACAAGCCAATTATGGAACAAATAGTAGTGCCTTAATAAGTCCTCACGATCATACTCCATAAACAATGGTTTGCATTTAGCAGGCCATACTGTGTACTACTAAAATGCATAAACTCTAAATAATTATTCTTCGCATCTCCGCCGTCCCTCATTACACTTTGTAGTATACAACTTTTTCCCAATCGGTACAATTTTTAAAGAAGTTATCTAAAAACATGGTGATTCAGGCGACCCTGGCTAGCCGCTCGAGCTCATCGCATTGATGCGTCATTACAATTTTGTACCGATCGGTGAGAAGCAAGAATCCGTAAATCGGTTCTTTCTTTTGGTTTTAAGAAGAAAAATGCCTAGAAATCGTATTTCTAGTATAGTGAATGTGTCAGTGATACATCTTGCTCGCAAAGAAGGCGAAAAAAGGGGGCAATATTCATCGGAAGAAGCGAATCAGGGGGTGAGTCCATATAGAAACGTCTTTATTTTAAACTCGGCGAAGGTCAGCAGGGCTGTTTGCTTAACCGAGCATACATTATAAATTTACAAAAGTTTTACAAATTTAGAAAAGTAACTATAAATAAATGCTTAGAAAAAATTTTAGTTACACGTATATATAGTAATTATAATTCTAGAAATATATGTATATAGTGAAAACTGATAGTTGGCAACTAAATTCTAGCATGTATATAATCATAGAACACTATATTAACTTATATATTAGTATGTATCTATTTATTCATTTATTTATATATATATTGATGTAGCAAAAAAGATTTATATTTAGATTTAAAAGAAAGTAAACTTAGATTATCAAGCTTGTTGAATATGTCAGTATTGTATATTTTTGGAGCGAGATAGGAAAAGCTACGTTGAAACAGGGCAGTTCGGTGCTTAGGTAAATTTAATAGATTATTAAAACGCGTTATGCGATTATGCGTGGAGTATCGGAAATGAAGCTTCTGGTGAAGGTATAGTGGAATTCCACTTCCAAGTAGACGATGCAAAAAACAAGCAAAATGCAATTTTTGTCTATCCATAACTTTAAGCCAATTTAGTTCGGGCAGTTTATAGCTGACATGATCCCTTGCTCGCAGTCCGTAAATGAAACGAATACAGGAGTTCTGAATTCGTTGTAATCTATTCTTGCATTGCAAATCTAGACACGGCCCATATACGAAATTACAATAATTGGCATGAGAAAGAACAAGGGTTTCACATAGTATTTTTTTTAAGTAGGGTCTCAAGATATTTTTACTTTTGTACAGATTTCTAAGAGAGAGATATGACTTCTGAATGACTTTACTCACCTGACTTCTAAACCTAAGTTTCGTATCAAATATAACGCCCAGGTTTTTATATTCTTTCACAAAAGGTATCACACTTCCATCCATATCCACTTTCATATTCTCAGATGCCCATTCGCTATCAGTACCAAAATAAATAATCGCTGATTTATTGGGGTTTAACTTTAAGCCATTGTTCAGAGAATAGTCATAAACTGATTTTAGACATTGGGTCAGTTTACCTTTGGCTTCAATAGCACTGGATTGATTAAAACTTATGCGTAATTGTGTATCGTCAGCATATCTTTGCATATAACAATCCTTCACATGTTGATGCATGTCAGTCGTATATAATACAAAAAGTAAGGGTCCCAGAATTGAAACTTGCGGTACACCTCTTCCTACATCCCTAGAACTAGAACACTTGCCTTCCAAGAAGACAAACTGAGACCTATCTGCCAGATATTCTCCAAAGAACTTTATCGAAGACTTGTCGAAGCCGAAGGAGCGAAGCTTAGCACATAAGAGTCCATGATCAAGTGTATCAAATGCTTTGCTATAATCAAGTAATACCAGCGCGGAAGTCTCTCCTCTATCGGTAGCCCCAATAAGATCGTCCAAAACCTTCAATAGAACAGTTGCCGTGCTATATCCTCTACGAAATCCAGACTGAGATGAGGGAAATAGGTTGTTTGTATTGAAATACTCCGTAATCTGAAGATAAATAATCTTTTCAAACACCTTGGATAAGGTAGACAACAAACTAATAGGCCTCAAGTCGGAGACCTCCTTTGGGTGTACCACCTTAGGTAGTGGTACTACCATAGCAACCTTCCAGCTAGATGGAAACAAGGATTCCGTGATGCAGATATTAAATATGTGAGCCAAAAATGGTACGATCACTGGACAACACAATTTAATCATGTGAAGAGACAGTCCATCAGCTCCCGATGCATTCGATTTTAATTCTGATAAGGCCTTTAAGACTTTTTCATCCGTAACAGATTGTAGTTTGAATGTGCTAGTTGACACTGTATTCTGATATTTTTTCACGAACTCGTCTTTGACAGGTGGTGCGATACTCTTTATGGATTCGATAAAGTAGTTATTTACATGATCAGGCTTATTTAAATTACTAGGCAAGCTTATATTGTTTTTATTTTTGTTGTAAACATTTAAATTATTTAGAGCGCGCCACATGTCTTTTTTATTATTATTTTGTGCAACGAAATGGACATATGCTTTCTTCTCATTACGAACAGCCTGGGTGAATACATTTCTCATCGCTTTGTACGCCTCCCAGTCTTGTACAGTCTTGGTTCTTTTATACTTAGACATTAAACTGTTACGCTCTTTTTTCATAATTTTTAACACGTCGGTAAACCACGGTGCCTTTGGCTTCGTCACACGCACTTTACACAGAGGCGCATGACTATCAAACAATTGTAATATTTTACCAGTAAGTAAATCTACCTTTTTGTGCAAGCATTGTATGTCATAAATTTCACCCCAATTAATATTTATTAAATCAGCGTTAAACAGGTCAATGTCAAAGCATTTGAAATTTCTAAATTCTACAATTTTTGGTGGCCTGGAAGGCACCTTGCACTTAATTTTGCAATAAGTAAGCTGATGGTCTGTAATGTCATGCGTATCAAGATGCATAACATCTCCATCTAATATATTTTCACTGGATAAGAGAATCAAATCAATCAGGCCACTGTGTGTTCCCGAGAATCGCGTAAGGGTTTTAACCACCTGACATAGTGAATAGGAAGTAAGAAAAACGTCGAGCATATTAACTGAACTAGTAGCGCAGAGAAGATTAATATTTAGGTCACCCATAATTATAATTTCATCAGAGAGGGGAATTATGGTGGAAATAGCATTTTCCAACAAATCAAATCCATTTATCAAATTACCTTTAGGTGGGCGGTAGAGAACACCCAATCCAAAGTTTGTGCCACCTACCCTTACTGACAACCAGAGCTGCTCAATAGATGCCCTTTTATCCCCAACATCGACCACACTTACCGGCAGATCATCCCTAATATAATATCCGACACCACCTCCCCGCGAGCCTCGATCAGCTCTTAGAAATTTATAACCATCGATAAACAGTTGGTCATCGTTTATATCCTCAGAAAGCCACGTTTCCGACACTCCCAAAATATCCAATCGTAATTTAAAAATTGTATCTCTTAAACTATTCCTACTGGGTAAAAGTGAACGTATATTAACATGACCGATATTTAAATTATTTGCATTAGCCATTATATTTATACAAAGGAAGCAAAAACGCAAATAAAAGAAAAAAAAACTTATTTGTTAACGTAAATAAATACTTAAGCTAATAGTTCATTCAAAGCGACATCGCTTTTTATATGAACAGCGTTATCGCCATCGTTTTTGCGAATCAACACTTTGCTGTTGCGATGCCAGACATACTTGTAGCCTAATCCTTTAAGGGCCTTCGCTTTTTTGAAAAGATTATAAATCTCCTTTGTTAGTTCCTCATCTATAAAAATTGGAGCTTCAGATGTTCCCAATCCACATTTTATAGGGGAAATTTTTCCTTTTTTGGAGCGGGCTGTTAAAATTTGATTTTTAAGTTCTAAGTTCTTCAAGGTAACTGTAACTTTAATGCCATTTTGTGTGTTAAATTCGCGTATAGCCTCAAAGTCATTTACTGTCACAGGAACATTCAAGGCAGTACAAAGTTTTACGAGATCGTCCGGAGATGCTTTCTTATTATCTCCATTCAGTGGAAATCCGAATATGCACAAATTTTGCTTAATTTTACTTATATTTTGATTGTTAAGCACACTCTCCAATTTTTGAACTTTTTCCTTCAAAATCTGATTATCCTGGGATATTTCGGCGAACATGTCAGACATTATCTTATTACGTTTTTTTTCTTCTTCATATTTTTCATTGATATAGTCCATAGACCTCTTAACCTCCCTCACTTCAGTCTGCAATTCCCTTATCATATTTTTAAGTTCAGTCATGTCATCCCCATTAGTTCTAGGCGATGGGATAAACATAGACGAACGCCTACCTCTCTGCGTATCACAGTCATTGCAAGTCCAAGAAGTTTTCTCGGCCTGCATGAGCCGTGCATCTACCTCCGATACATTTCCACAGTCGAGGTGAAAGTAGCCGCTGCAACGACCACACTGAAGCTTAATTCGCCTGCTGCCAATACTTTTGTGACATGCACTGTTTGCTAGCCATTTATTTTACTAATTCCAAAATTTCAATATCCTTGGCAACGCTGTTAAAAATATATACGAAATATCTGGGCCTACTCTTAGGTTCAAAGTCCAAATCGAGTTTCACGAGGTATAAATATTGTCAGTTTTTGCTACAATTTTAGTTCTACCATATGGATAAAGACTCACCGGTGAATAGCCGGGCTTAGACACCCTCTGAAGCCATCGGAAACTTTTTAATTTTGCATTAACTTTCAAAAAATACGGATTTTTAACAGAGTAAGAAAATGTAAACACGTTACCAAGGTTGCCAAACTATGATATAAGATTATATGCCAAAATTTCAAATATACATAAATACCTGGTTATCTTAAATATATAAAAACAGAAACTATCTCTCGTATAAAAGCAAACTAAAGGTGTATAATACTAAACTGTAGTATTATGAATAAATATGACACTTGTAACCCTTAATTTTTTACTTAATAAAATTAAAATGGAAAATACTCTCAAACTTCTAAAACTAACTATATTAGAATAAAATAGAGTGCGAACGGGTTACAGTCAAAAATGCGAATGAATCAGTAAAAAAAAATTAAATGTGCTCACTGCGATTTGAATTATAATAACAAACTGTTATTTATATACGAGGGCATGACAATACATTTGTCGTCTGTGCACAATTACACAGAATCAAACAATATATTCGGAATTGAAATATATTATATTGAAATGAATATAAGTAATAAGCAACAGTTAACGATACGAGCTATTCAAACCGTTCTCTAGTAATCTCGTCTAATCGTACATCCTGCCAAAGAAATACTATTCAATCACAAAAAATGTTGACATAACACAATCAAAAGGCTGACTAAGGAAATATATACCGGTCGGCCTGCACATTTATTAACGTTTTACATAGAATAAAACGTTTATACCATAAAAAGGAATATAAAAAATAGAAACAAATGGTTATAATGCCTTCGTATTATCACGTTATCGATATTTGATCCCCATATGGGGCACATGTGGGACTATAAACTACAATTCGATTTGATGCAAATATTGCAAAACAAAAAACTAAAAGTTATATTTGATTATAATCCACTGACTCATACTGCAGACCTATTGAAGAGTATGGCAATTACATAAGGTATTAAAATTTGAACAGAATATACTTATCTACAGGATAATAAATAAAACTCAAAAATCAAATATTATCATAATATTTTCAAAGGATATTCATAGCCACAATACTAGAGAGTTTATAGGAAATCGTACTGTTATTATTACTAAAATGCAATTATCCTCAATACCAGTGTTCAAAAACACTGTCTAGAGGAATAAGGACTATGTATATTGTAATTATTGTTATTACTGTATTAATAAATAATTTTCAAAAAAATAAAAAATTTTGAGTAAGTCGAAGAGTGCCCTTTTCTCACGAAATTAACCCCTAAAACTAGGCACAAAGGCAAGCTGACTCATAATTTACGAGCGACTAAATCCCAAGTTGGGTATTATTATAGCTTTGCATGCCCCTCCGTTCGCTTTGCGCGCAACGGGGGCTCAATCAACAAGAACTAACCAAAACTAACCCAAGGCTAACCCAAACTAACCCAAAATTAATAGAAATTTTGCTAGGACGTAGACATGGATTCGTGTCGCATCGCGCGTAGTATTTTGGATTGCAAGTTGGGATTTAGCCGCTCGTCATAAATTTATCGGAATGTTATCGTTCGGCTTTGTCGAAGCGATTTAATACCGGAACGCATTATTTTTAAACAATTCGTGTTGATATGAGCCGACCGGTGAGGGAAAAAAATTGGAGTAAACATTGCTTGCAGGAGATGTTAATAAATAATATCAATACCTAATTACAAATTAGCATTTGCAGATGGGAATAACTTTAACTAAAATTGGCCTTCACATTTGCAGATGTGAAGGGCCCCCAACAGCCTCCACCCCAGTAGGTGTATTATGTTGGAGTGGTTAGAGGCACACTATATCCCTACATTTGCAGATGTAAAGGGTATATGTACTGACAAAAATAAATCGGTATAGTGCTATGTACTTGCAGATACAAAAACAAATAACCACCATACTATTGCAACCCTCTCACATAAAATCATTGCATTGGAGGTAGCGAATTATTACACTCTTGGTT
>JAEQML010066812.1:0-19624 GCA_016904865.1 Pissodes strobi | reverse complement strand
CTAGAGGTAACATCATGTTAGAATGGATGGCATCCAAAAACTTAGTTCTACAAAACACAGGCAAAGAAGCTACCTTCTCAAAAATAGGCGCCAGCTCCATAATAGACCTGACAATGACAAGAGGCAACATCAACGCAAGACTCAGTAACTGGAGAGTTCTAGACTAGGAAACATCAAGTGATCACAGATATATCTACTTCGAAATAGTGGTCACTAACAAACCTCAAAACAACAATGCGGTAATACACCGATGGAGTTTTAAGAAGGAAGCTATCGTCAGAGCAAAACAGACAAGAACACCAAACACATGCTGGCGAGACCTTTGCGATGAGATAAATACAAATTGCTGGGGAGAGGGCTACAAAATCGCCACAAGGAGACTAAAGATGATCAGTGAAAACAGGGCCCTAACAATGGAAAAAAGTCTGAAAGCAGCCGGAGAACTATTCCTCGTCAGACCTATTGTCGCCTGGTAAAAAGCAGAAATAAGAGACATAGAAGCCCCTACAGTGTCCAAAGAGAAACTAGCCCATGCAAGTCACAAGCTGAAACCAAATAAAGCCCCAGGCCTGGACGGCATTCCAGCTGACATCCTAAAGCTGATCTTTCCTCAGAACCTTCGACAATATAATAAGGCAAAGTAAAATCCCTCCAAACTCGTGCTAATGAAGAAACCCAGAAAAACAGTGGACGACCTTCCGAAATACAGGCCGCTGTGCCTCTTAAACACAATCGGCAAACTCCTGGAACACATAACTCTCGGAGAACCTACGGTTGACGTAAACACTGTGCGAGCGGCAGCATGACATAAACATAGACATTGACATAGACATAATTTATTGATGCATTACTTCCCAAAGCTTACACAGGTCAACAAGGAAAATTTCACAGGAATCACAAATAATGTACAGTTGTACACAGGTTAACAAAAAAAAGAAAGAAAAATCATTGTTAACATATTCCTGAGATGAATAAAAACATTTACTTATAAGATATTGTTTAATGTTCTTTTTAAAACTATTTAGGGGTAACATTCTCACAGTGAGCGGCAATAAATTGTAGAATTTAGGACCATAGTATGAAGCCCGTTTTTATTTTATGTATTCTATGGAAATCTGTATAGATGTTAGATTGATTTCTAGTGTTGTGATGATGAATATTTTGATGTGTTTCATAGTTTATTATGTTTGTCTTAACATTCAGCGGACATTGGAAAATGTATAGGGACGGCACGATTAGAACATTATACAGAACAAAAATGTCTCTGCAATCAGGTCTATAGCTCCTATTACACATAACTCTGACTGCCCTTCTCTGCAAGGTTTTAGAAAGGGTAGATCCACTATATCAGCAATCCAAATGGCATTAGAAATTGCCAAAGCCGCCATTTTTAAGGGAAGTCAGACAAATAGGAGCAATCGTCACCCTCGACGTCAAAAACGCCTTTAACTCGGCATCGTGGCAGGTGATTATAGAGGAATTGGCAAGGAGAGAGGCAGCCCCCTACCTGATAAACCTCATAAAAAGCTACCTAATAGACAGATCCATCGTCGTGGAAGCGGAAGGTAAAAAGAAATCATTTGGCATGTCCTGCGGCGTCCCGCAGGGCTCCGTCCTGGGCCCAACGCTGTGGAACATCATGTATGACGGGCTGCTGAACTTAAAGATGCCAAAAGGAGTAACCCTCATTGGATATGCGGACGATGTGGCTATGGTTGTAACTGGCAAAAACCTGAGAACAGTGAAAAAGAAAATAGGGGTTGCAATGACAGCCATAGTAGGATGGCTAACCAGAAACCACCTACGACTGGCGGATGAAAGGACGGAAGTTATCATAATTACCTCAAAAAGGTCCTTACCTACGAGAACTTTCAATATCCTTGGAAGAGGGTCAGAATCTGCTTCAGAAATTAAGTATTTGGGGGTCTGGCTGGACAACAAATTATCCTTCACGACGTATATCCAAAAAACGGTCAGTCAGGCGCGGTTCGCTATGACAGCACTAGCAAGAATCATGCCCAACATTGGTGGGCCAGACACCGGTAAGAGAAGACTATTGTGTTCAGTTGCAAACTGCATATTATTATACGCCGCTCCAGTATGGAAATATGCTATAAGGCACAAAAAATACAGAGGCATGCTGGAGAAAATACAGAGGCAGACTGCGCTAAGAATCTGTAGTGCCTACTCTACGGCATCTACAGACGCCATCCTAGTGATATCTGAGACACCACCAATCGATATCCTGGTAAAGCAAGCTACCCAAATATACCAAGCACCCACTCTAGGAAAAAAAAGCCGCTCGCTTAACAGCTAAGAAAATGGTGGAAGAAACTTGGCAAAACAGATGGGAAAACAGCACAAAAGGTAGATGGACGTTCAAAATAATATTAAACATCCCAGCGTGGAGCACGGTGACACAGACCATTACCTGACTCAACTGCTGATGGGACATGGCTGCTTACGGGACTGCACCTATAACATCAATAAGGCAGAGGACAATGAGTCCATATACTGCAGTGAAACCGATAATGTCGAACATACCTTTTTTTACTGCATGCAATGGAAGACACAACGGAAGACATGTACAACACAAACCGGAGCAATCACCCCAGACAACATAGGTGAAAAGATAATCAGCAGTATGGACAACTGGTCAGTTGTAAAACAATTCGCCAGATCAATTCTATAACAAAAACCAGAGGATGAAAACCTGCTTGCTAAGGGTGAAGATTAGAGGATGAGAACTACCAGGGGGCGAAGGTACAACAGGTTCCCACGGTCAACATCCCCCCTGAAGTAATGCGAAAGCGGTTCCAGAGGCTGGAGTGCCCACTGTTATCAAACTAGAGGAAATAATTTTAGCCGGTCGAGGATCCCTGGATTGAGACGTCATCCCGGCACATCTCCAGGCACTAGACCATCAGCCTGGGGCAGTCTGTCCAGCAGATTTCTTAAACTTCTATAAAAAAAAAAAGGGTTGGGTTGGTTATTTTCGTTTAGTGTTAGTTTGGGTTATCTGTGGTCGGTTAAAAGAGATAGCGCGCTTGTTTAGTTAGTTTCACAAGTTGTTATTCTACTTTATGAAACATGCACCTGGACCTAGCAATTTACTTACTTGAAAATCAAGAAGGTTCATCTAGTCTGAAAGTATTGCAAGCAAATTGTCATCATCAACGTCATACTGGGAGAGTTTTCGCGTTTAAATGTATCACTAAACAGCCTCATTTCTAAAATTTATTTTTCAATTTTTGGCGTCAACAGTGCTTCATCCGCATTTTTTTGCATTAACGTGATCCATTTGATGAAATCTTTCCATTGAACCCAAACAAATCTTTAAAATCGACGGTGCTTATATGGCACCAGACCCCGTCTGAGATTGTAAGCAAGGGACTATGTGAATATACTGACATTTTCCTCCCCTGACTGGGCGAATATCCTAACAAATAAATGATAAATGATAATCCTAGAGATATTGGCTCAAATTGCAACTATTAGCTGAGTAGTCTCCCGTATGGGAACTCAGTACCTGCTGGTGATGACTGGCTGGGTATTAGTTAAACTAATACCAAACTCTTCAGTTTTATATGTATTGTCACAAGTGTGGAACGACGAATTTAAGCACGCGGAGAGTAATTTAATTTTTATTATACTAATTAATGTTGTGTAGCATGGATCGGTTTTGGAATTGTGATCGAGGTTTTCTCTGCCGTGCTCTTTTCCCTCCTGAATTCCAGGCTGCGTTTTCTCTTTTATTAATACAGTAGATGTATTACACATTACAAATTTGTTGTTTGCTTTACATACCACACCTTATTCCTCAAATTTCCCTAATTTTGTTTAAGTCGGGCGCATTCTGGGTAAATAAAATTGTGCAAGGTACAGTTATAACACAACGCAGGTATTTATTGTTCTTTTGTTACTCTGTTTTGACGTTCATTGGCAAAAGAAAGGCAGAGCACAACTTATCTCATTCAACCTTGTTCAACGAACCCGGGTTAGTTTGGGTTATTGTTAGTACAGTAAAATGAAATGCTTCAAGTATTTTAGTAAAATACCGGCAAAAACTGACAATTAAAGAACGTGCCTTATTATTAGTAATATTTAAAAATAATTCTGTTTTTTCAGATTCAGTCAAATTTCGGCACAAGGTTCGGAGCCCTACTTGGACTTAAATATATCAGGCCTTGAGTCAAACAAAGGACCACTTAATGAAGACGGAAGGATGCCGGCAGGCGAAGGACATGATTCCAGATCCGAATGGCTCAGACGCAACTTGGCTGTTGTGAAGTTGACAAATATTCGGGAACTTAGTTGGATTTCTGAGGGGCCACTGCAGACTCATTAGATTTCTGTATCTGTTAGAAATGGTGGAAAATCCACTCTAATGGTCGGCAGAGAAGGAAACCCCATATCGTTTGATGTGATTCGCGCCTCGACTGCTCACGGAAGCAGTACGGCACTTTTGTATGTGCCGTGGTAGCAGCACTAGTAGTACAGACGCGACGGCGATGGTCGCAGGATCTTACAATGGTCACTATGTGGTTATTGCATATTCAAATAGACTCTTAAAATTTCCTTTGCATCGTAGCTCAAAAATTATTGTCGGCCATAAAAGGCTAATTTATTGAGAAAATATTGCGCTCTTTATGAGTCCCAACAAAAAAGCATAAAGATTTGTAGTGATTTAAATAGCATGATTGCCTTCTTCTGCACGTTTTATTTTAAATTTAATACAAAATTTTGGATGCATTTTTATTGAAAAAAATCCTGTTTTCTTAATAAACCTAGAAAATACGGCAGTAGATATTCAACCAAGAAAACCGGTCATTATTGGCATTTACCCGAGTTATAAAGCGCCACACTAGACAGATTGCATTTTTTCTTAATATACCGTAGATAGAAATGGGACCTGAACCGAAACAGTCCTATAGATTGAAATAACGTAGCAAGCAAATATTTACTCTAAACAGAATAAAATGAGACAAACATACCTGCATACAACGTTGATGAAATTTTGCATTGGATGCAACTTTGTGGTGATCTTTTTATTAGGTAATTCCTATTCTTGCAGATCATCGTAATACTTATAGCTATGGATATTAATATCTTTGCAAAAATGAGAATTGTGGTAGTCCATAAAAAATAATAAATATTATATTTTTCAAATGCCGACAATGCAGGGATATATCATAACATACGTACATACATAATTAACTGATTGGTAAGTGTAAACAGGGTAAGAAGTGTGAGTGCCTCTGTACATACAATGTTAGGATGCTGAACTACTATGAAGTCAGGCTGCAGTTATATTAAAGAAACCTCGAGAATCCTTTTTTATCGCATTTTATGTGTAGTGAACGGTTTTATAAACGGTGTTTTAGCGAACAAACACGTTGGTATCTACCATTTGTTGACTATCTGAACAAGCAACCCCGGTCCGCAGAGTGCAGCAGATGCCCCAGACCAAGCTTCACCTTCCAGAAACATTAACTCGCAGTGAGTCGACGATCTGGAATCTTGTCTCTGTTCCACTGTCACATCAGAGATAACTGTTGGACAAGTGCATCCAGAACCAGGGTACCAATATATTATATACTACAAGAGAGTAAGAATTTTCCCCGATATACTGTATTTTGGTTTTACATAATTAAGCCTAGTGAATCTTGTTTGTTAATTTATTAACTGAAACATTTTTCATTTTCCGTTCTGTTTTTTAATTCAAATTTGGAAAATTATTAATAGATATAGAAATTAATTTGATGTCTGAAACTTATAAGCCTATCCCAGTAGAGCAACTAAAAGAAATTGCTGAGAGTGTTTCTCTTTTAAATCCTGTAAATAATATTGTTAACAACATGTCAGAAAGTTTAAGAACACGAGCTAACTTAATTAGACCTTTTAGCGGTGAATCGAATCAATTAGAATATTTTATCAAGAATTGCGATTCTTTTTATCAAATTTATTATACCGGTGATGAAGCTCAGAAAGAATTTGTATTTTCTGCAATTAATTCCAAAATCATAAACGATGCAGTATTATTTTTAGTCACGCGGCCAGCTCTAGATACATGGGATAAAATTAAGTTAGTTCTTAGAATAAAATTTGATGATCAACATCCTATAGAAAACTTAATTGAAGAACTTATACAAATAAATAGGCCACCTAGGGAAAATATTTATGACTATTTAGAAAAATTAAAAGCATTAATTTGTTCAAAAAATATCTTTGAAAATAAGTTTAGATTCAAATTATGCCACTGTTTCACAAATTTCGATTGGAACACATGAACATAATGCTATACAGAATTTAAAAGCTAATTCGCCAACTGAACTTAGAACTATTTTAATGGTACATAGACCTGATACTTTAAACAATGCAACACCTTTTGTATTAAATTACCAAGCTGACGAAAACCATTTACATTACAAGAACGAAATGACTAAACAAGGCCAACACAAACCTCTTGGCCCAAAACCCACTTCCCAAAGTAATTATCGATCTTTTAAAAATATATACCTAGTACAAGTTTTCAAACCTCACCAAAACCAATATTTCCTTCTCAGCTCATTAACATACAACAGAGATCGTATTGGCAACAAATGCAAAGATTTCCTAGATCTTCCGCAGCTTTTGGAAAAACTCCGTAGAAAGCCTATGTATATAAATCCAATTTGCCTCTTGATAAACCGACACTCATGTCCGCTTTTTCAATAATTCCGAAACATCGACCACAATAAAGATTCCAGAGCCCTAACCATTCAGGTTACAACCCTAATTTCTTCAGATCCAACCGTCACGTGGAACCTCCAAGATACACCATCGAGGAAATAAATAATCTTTATTCTACTAATGAAGTGGAGTTTGGCCAAGAACAATTCGAAGAAGAAATCTCCGAACAAAATGAATTTCTAGAATTAGACAACGTATATGAAAACAACATTGATTTAGAACATGAACATTTTCTCATTTCCACAGAAACCAAAGACCAGGCTTGACTTTAAATAGCTATCAGATAAATCAATTGCCTTTTATAACAATAAATGACTCACGTTGCAAACTATTAATAGATACAGGTAGCCATGGTTCACTAATAAGACCTTATATTGCCGAAACTTATTTTCCGAATCTCATAATAAATTCACAAAACAAGTTAACTACATGTATGGGTACACAAAAAACACACGGAAAATCAAAAATTCCGATTTAAAATCTAGTTTTACACTTATCCAAGTTCATGTCATATAACTTTGACAAGGCGACCTTGAATGAATATCGCAAATGTAATACGGGACTTTGATACCAAATAACTTCAAGGTCGCCTTGTCAATGCAATTAGAACACGTCCAATTTTTCATGAAATATTTGATCAAATTCGGGGATACCAACACACACATATTAAAACCAGCCACAATAATTATAGCTAGAGCTGCAGCTTTATTTCTGTTTAAAGCTGTACGTTTCTTCATTATTATATGACAACACAATAATCAAATATATCAAGTCAAAACATCCAATATAGCATAACCTAAAAATGTGGTAAGTTGCCATTAATTGATAATAGTTTAGAAACGTCATTGGAGTCAACGAAATTCACAAGTGTAAAACGGTGCCGTCAAATTTTGTTTTCATTCTATAAATTGTACAATAACTTTGATCAAAGTTCTTTGACATGAACTTGGATAAGTGTAAAACCAGCTTTAGGGAATTTGACATTTCAAATGATATCGAGCTTTTAATGTTTAACATCCATGATTACTTCGATGGAATAATAGAAATAAAAGCTATTCAAAATATTAAATTAAATATCGATTTTCAGTGCCAAATCTTATATAACCAACAAGTAAGAATTCCTTTACAATTTAGGCATGATTTTTCCACACAATCTCTGGAAGTTTTAGCAAATTCAATTCAATTATGTCACGTTAACACTAGATTAATTGAGGATACTGAAATAATTACACATGAAATTACTGAAACGAGCTATTTTATATCTCAAACTATCTCTAAAGTTAAAAACGGAACCATAGCACTGGAAGTTCATAATTTTTCAAATGAATCTATTTTATTAGAATATACACTGGGTGGTATTTAAAATATGTCTACTAATTATGAGGAGTCACAATTTTCTTTATTTAACATTGAGCAAATAACAGAAACCACAGGTATTTTACAAAACAGTGATACAAATCCTGTATCGTTCTTAAAAACGATCTAAATTCTGAGGAAATAAACGCATTAAGGAAAATTATTTTGGAATGTCCACATATTTTTCATAACCTTGATAATAAGTTAACTTTTACCGACAAGATTAAGCATCAAATCAAAATAACTGATGAAATACCTATACACACGAAGACCTATAGATACCCATACGTCCATAAGAAGGAAGTTGATGATCAAATTCATAAAATATTAGAGGACGGCATCACACGCCCATCTCGTTCACCGTGGTCATCACCTGTCTGGAAGACTCTGGAAGACAAAAATGAAGAATGGTGGTCGATTATCGCAAGGTAAATGAGAAACCGATACATGATCGATATCCGATTCCTAACATTTCGGACATTCTTGACAGGCTCCGAAGATCTAACCGAGGGGTAAACCGCGAAACCAATGCGGTGTACAGCCCCGAACCAATGTGGACCAATTTTGTGGACCAATGGTGCCAATTAAGTGAATGCTAACAAATGAGGGAAATTATTGAATTTTGAAGGACCAATGGGGGAATTTAACCAATTTTGCAGAGCCAATGGAGCCAATTAAGGGGAAATTAACCAATTTTGCAGAGCCAATGGAGCCAATTAAAGGGAAATTAGGGACACAGAACAAGAACACAGAACAAGATCTCCGACAAAACCTTATGACGTCATACGTAACAACCGTTAAAAACACATTCAGGCACACAGTGAACTCCAAAAGTTTTCAGAATCCGATTTAGAACCTTACCTCAAACCAGGGGCGGCTTCTCAATAAGTGCGCCCGTGCGCGCGCACTGCCTGCGAAAGTAAACGGAAAAATAAAATCTTCCCTACATACAATTTAACATAAACTTACTATAATATGCGAATTTACATATTTTTGAATCTCCACTGGCCGCAGAATACATTATTTATATGAGCGAAATCGAGGCACGACGGCGACGATCAAAACGCAGAGCGTCCAACGGCGGCCTCCGTCCGTAACCACAACTAGTCTAAATCTGCCGTGCGCTAGTGTTCGGCGCTCTTGTTAAATGCATTTTCGTCATGCAAAACGGTCGGGAATGTTCGTAAAATCACGAGAAGTCAAGGCTCATCCGTGCGCTATTTAGATCCGCACTTTGTAGCTTAATTTAGTGATAATTTGCAATTCTTGCGTGTATAGTATGGTGTCGCAAGCTGATTTTTTCAGGGATGAAAGTACATGATAAGATAACGCTTATTCCGGAGGTAATACAAAATTAGACTCCACAAAAGGACACTATCATCAAAAATCGAGATATTGGTACCATCGTATAGAGGAAACAATACTTATTTTTTGGTCCACTGCACAATAAGGTCTTTGTAGGAAGTATTTTTTGATAATTATTCAAAAAAAATCATTTGCATTAGCCCATATCGCCGAAAAAAAAATTAAATGTAAATATCTCGGTTTCAACCGTGCAAAAATTTAATTAAAAAATAGTTATTTTTAAATATAACACTCAATTAACAAAAAGGGAAGGCCTAAATGAAAAAAAAATATTCTTTATAAAAGTTTCGCTTATGTCTTGACAAGGTAATAGAGTGAATCCCATATTTTTTGCTTATAAACTAACAAAGGTATCACAATAAACAATGAGAGACGTCATGGGTTTACGCCCTAATTAAATATTTCCAGCCTCTTCGCCTTCTAGCTACGGCTGATGCAACACATTATATTTTTATAGGTCCTGAAAAATTCAGCTTGTGTGGAAAAAGTGGGAGGTAAATCGTTTTTTAGAGCGAATATTACATATACTACTATTATAGGTATTATTCTGTATTATACTCCAGTCGAGCCGTGAATTTATTTTTGTTTTGTTCGGTTCGTTGACGCTTGTTAATTAGCTGCATATAAGCTCGTGAGTTTAGTGTACGTAATATTGTTTAGTGTTTTACATTTTTATTTATATACTATTATTCTACTGTCATGGCTAGTATACTTCGCCCAGCCGTTGTTGACCCTCGAAACGCATGCAATTGCATGCGTTTCGAGGGTCAACAACGGTTGGGCGAACTATAGTTCGGGTTTTGACAATTGCTGTGGGGGCAACAAAATTCAGTTGACAATATTATTAAAAGTTACTTTTCTTTATTGGATCTCAATAAAAAGATTGAAATAAAGAGGTTAGGGCGACCGTATTAATTTCTTTTAGTGCGCAACAATTACCATTCAAGAGGGCACCGAATTCATGTTTTTTAAACGATTTTAACGAGTTTTGGGTAAAAAATGGGCGTGGCACCCCCCAAACTTTCCGCCTACGGCGGCTAAGCTTCCGGCAGCGCCTGCAGCGGGCATCCCCCTATGCGTATGAAAAACCTACATAAATTGCGCACTACCTATTTAAAACCTCACGAGCCGCCACTGCCTCAAACCTACTTCAAGATCTACCCATTCCCTAAAAGTGAATTTGAAAGCTCGTCAAAAGGCCAATATCCTTGACATAAAAGTTATTCCTCGAACTGTTCCAAGTCTAGCTATACCAGACACAGAAAAAAATATATTAGAATCCATTGAAGATTCCACTATCTCTACGTTACGATCCGAGTCTCGAACTCCATATTCTTATCAAAACCTCGACCCTCACCGAGTTTCTCGCAATACTCAGCGTATCAGATTAAACCTCAGAATGAACAAGGATACCTCAGAATGAACAGAAAGAAATGGAAATACAAGATATCACAGACGTAATGCCATTATCACAAGGCTCCGAGCAAGACCCCTCAAAAGATAATAATGAGGTTGCCTCATCGAGTCTGAATAGTAATAGTCAGAACGAGCCTATGATTCGACAAACCACAGAAAAGCTTTAAATCGATTGTGAAAAAATCTATTCGGAAATCTCTACAGAAGATATTGAACTGTTAACAACGGTTGTATTTAAGGATACTATTTCATCTGATATTCCTGAGGATATTCCACCCAGTTTTCAACCAAACGAAAATGTTAGCATGAAATCTAAATGGCGTCATGAGAAATATCAAAGGTCGCAAAGAAAGAAAAGAGCACTTGAAAGAGGATCAGAGGATCAAACTTAATAACTAACTACTTTTTCATAGCAGAAAAAATGCACGACTTGATAAAAAGAGACCAAACTATAGGACAACATTTTTTAAAGGCTTGTGAAACATATAATCCCTCGACACATTCCCAAACAGGTTCCTTCATGAAAATTTCGAACTCATCCATACCCAACTTTTTAAAATCTCTTCTGGACTTATCCTTAAAAACTTTCACAAGGAAAAACAACAAAAAGTATGATGAAGCTATGAAAAAATTTTCGATCTATCTTTTTCTGAAGATGGTACACTTGTTATTGGAAAGATAGAGTACAACGCTAGATCAAACAAGGTGGTTGGTTTTGTACTGCCACTAAGCCATGATTTGCCAAAAACTGAATTCATTGCTATCGCCGCAGTTACTATTGAAAATTATTTTAAAACTGGAAAAAAGGCGAATTATGCCTATGTGATAATGGCTCAGCCTTTAGCTGTGGATGCTCCTTCATATTGTTTATGTTTGTATGGAACAGATAACACCTTTTTGAGCAAATATGTTTTAGAGCGATGGCAGAGAAAACGAATAGAAGCACAAAAGTTTAATATCACTGTTGCCGGGTTTTCCTCGGATGGAGATTCACGTCTACTGCGGTCAATGCGAATATCTTCCTAAACAAGCGAAAAACTCAACAGAAAATGAAGAAATTGCTTAAGCTATGGATATTAATCTTGAAACAACACCAGATCTAACTGAGTCTCTAATGGAACCGACAATAGAACAAACCAGAAAATGGGATTGGTTTCAATCCAAAAACACAACTGACGAAATATATGTACAAGATACTATTCATGTTCTGACAAAATTACGTACCAGGATATTAAAACCTAATATTACTCTTTCTGTTGGAAAATATACAGCTTCAGTAGATCATCTTACTACTTTAGTTACTGATGTAAGCAAGGACAAGCATCTTTTAACACTCAGCGATCTAAAACCAGAAGACAAAATGAACTTTTTGTCTGCTCAAACAATTGAATGCCTCAAAAAAGTAACTGGAAGTGAAGGTACTATTGCGTACCTGAAATTAATGCGGTATATTTTATCAACATTTTTAGAAAATAACGTAAATATAGAGACTCGATCATATCGTGTCTGGTACGTAGTATTTTTTTTACGTGTGTGGCGTTCGTGGATAAAAAGTGATAAATCTTGGACCATTAGAGAGAACTTTCTTTCAAATAACGCATACCTGTGCATTGAACTTAATGCACACGCAGATTTATTAATCTGATTATTCAACTAAAAATCAGCAAGTTATCTGAAATGTTCGTAATACTTCATTTCAGCAGCCAACCTTGCGAATTATTATTTAGAGCAGCTCGGTCACTAACATCAACTAATTCTACTGTTATCAACTCCAGCATAAAAGAACTCCTTCACAGAATTAACAGAATAAAAGCTGGTACTGATATAATAACAGATTTACATGATATTTATGCATTTCCACGAGAAGAAAAAAGGCTCAAAAGTAAATTAAACTTAACAAGTGTTCCCACAGAAAAGAAAATATATGATCTGGACATACAAAAAACTGTTGAACGAGCTAGAGAAGACGTTTGTGTTGATTTGAAAATCCTCGACATTTCTGGAGGAAAAGGAAACTGTAACTTTATAGATATTCCTCTAAAATTATCCCCAAACAAGTCCCCAAATGCTAGTGAAACCAAAGACGATCCCAAAGACTTATACAATAAAATACCAGAGGGAATAGAAAAAAATTCCTCAGAAGAAGCAAATGATAGAAATTGATGAAAACCAACCTTTAGATCAGATATATATCGAAAGCACCGATAGTGTAGACAACGTTTCAGCGTTAGTTTTTGATTTGGTTGTTAATGAAGTTCCTAGTGAAGCTCGCGTCATTGATATTGACAGTTCTTTCAGCCTACCCCAGTCTAAGTGCGCTGAAGATCTTAATATGAAAGATTATTCTGACCAAGTTGAAGTAAGCAGTTTATCTGAAAAATCTCCGTTTATAAAAATTGAACTAATGGATAAAACAATAATCATAAGAAAATCCTCTTTTTGTTGGTTATTGGACGAGTCCAATGGCAAAGTCAGCACTGATAGGCTTCGTAGATTCATCAATTCCTCAAAAAACTCAAAGAAGAATGTAAAAAATAGTGATCCAACTGGTGTCCAAATCGAACTCCAAACTAGAAAGGAAAATAAAAAAGTAAGAACAAAGACAATAAAGGCCAATATAGAAACCAAAAAAAAACCGAGAAGAAAACACCAAAAAGAGCAACGATGAAGAGAACTTACATGATGAAATATATTTTACTTGAGATTCCGCCGAGACCGAGGAGGAATATGAAGTGGACGACAATTCCTCAGATGATATTGAAGATCATGATAGTGATGACAGTGCTATGCAAAATAAGGAAACCTGCAAATTAATACTAGAAAAGTATTAGGCTATCTACTACGATATTCCAGAAACCTGGTTTTTGGGTCGCCTCATGGAAAAGCATGACTCAAACTCCTTTAAAGTAAAATTTTAAAAATCTTATCAAGAGAAATTTGTTTGGCCAAAGAATGATGATATACAAGTAGTACAAGAAACATTTATATTTTATGGTCCCATTGATTTAGTGAGCTCAGAGCCATTTCAAATAAAAAGACATGATCTTTTACAGATTAGGCAAAATTATAAGTCTATGAAAAGTAAGATTCGAGGTAAGATTGTATAATAATAATTTTTGCGGAATAACAAAACTTATATTGACGTGGATTACTGTTGACATTACTGTATTAGTATTAGTACCAAGATTATTACCTAATTCAAGTATGTTATAATCTATATATTAATATTAAATTTCTGTTTTTTTTTTCACATTTGTAGTTGAGTTTGTTTTAATATTTTTCTTCTAATAATAAATTTTATGTAATATACTCGATAATCTCTAATGCTTATTTTAATGTATCACTGGTCCCCAATTCGGCCGCATGTCTTTGATATCTTTTTACTTTCAAATATCAGAAGTAACGTTCTCGCGTAACTACATGCAGAGTGTCCAGAGGGCCAATTATGACAAATCTTTGGGGGAAATGGGGAAATGGTGCCAATTCAAAAGGCCAATGGAGGACCTATTATGACAATTCTTGGGGGAAATGGGGAAATGGTGCCAATTCAAATGACCAATTAAAACCAATTATGACAATTCTTGAAGGAAATGGGGAAATGGTAACAAATCTGAAAGACCAATGTGCCAATTAAGAGCCAATGTCCAATAGAGTGTACACAATTTTGGGTCACGGTTTACCCCTCGGATCTAACTATTTTACACTGGATCTTGCCTCAGGCTTTCATCAAGTCGAAATGCACCAAGACTCAATCACGAAGACAGCTTTTAACGTAGAACAAGGTAATTTGGAATTTAATAGCCCTTTGGTTTGAAAAACGCGCCTGCCACTTTCCAGCGCGTTATGGATAGCGTTCTTTCAGGCCTACAAAATAATATTTTCTTAGTCTATATGGACAACATTATTATCTATGCCAGTTCTCTGCAGGAACATATAAGTAATCTTCGTCAAGTAGTTCAAAGATTAAATCAACATTCTAAAGATCCAACTAGCTAATCTGAATTTATGAAAAAGAATTTGTTGGACACGTCATTACCCCCGAGGGCATAAAGCCGAATTCCTGGAAAGTCGAATCAATAAAATATTTCCCATTACCTAATACAACAAACGAAATCAAATCATTCTTAGGATTGATAGGATATTACAGGAAATTTATCAAGAAATTTGCTACAATAACAAAGCCCACGACAAATTATTGTTTAAAAAAAAGTAAAAAATAATCCATGACAAAGAATTTTTAAATGTCTTTCAAACGTGTAAACGGTTACTCATGAATGACTCAATACTGCAACATCCCGACTTCAACAAACCTTTTCTGTTAACCACTGATGCAAGCAATTTTGCCCATTGGAGCAGTGCTGTCACAAGGACTCATTGGAAACGACCTACCACTAGTAGAACTCTCAATCCCGCAGAATTTAATTATGCAACTATAGAAAAAGAATTGCTAGCCTCTGTCGGGGCAACAAAAACTTTTCGTCCATATTTGTTCGGACAAAAATTTGCCATTCTTTCAGATCACAAACCGTTACAGTGGTTATTTTCAATGAAAGAGCCTAACTCTAAATTAGTTAGATGGAGACAAACTGTCCGAATATAATTGCGAGATTAAATACAAGAAAGGTACACTGAATGCAAATGCAGAGGCTCTCCAATAAGAAATAACCATATAAATGTAAATTCCATTGATCAGACTCATCAAACCACCAGTATCAAACCCGACACGTCTTGGATAAAAGAGTTCGAAAATTATTTAGGGAAAGATCGAGTGGACGAATATTTAGAAAATCAAAAGAAACCTATTTTTCCAAAATTTCATCAGACATCAATCAGAATATATCAATTAGGTACAGAATTTATTCCCGATTCAGAAATCAATCCTCTTTCAGTACCTAATACGGTTGAATCAGATAAACAGAAATTACCGAAAAAAATATCATTTCTCAACATATAATAAGACCTGCTCGATTGAATCCGGATGGACAATTATTCGAACGACAGTTCTTTGAACGACATTTCTTCGAATGGACAGTTCTTCGAAAAGACAATTCTTCGAATCGACAATTTTTCGGATGTGTAATTCTTCGAATGGACCCTTTTTCGAATCCTTAATTTAGTTTGGGTTAGTCCCTTTTACTGTTTTAGCAAAATTTCTGCATGGTACGTGGTGTAGAAGGTAGCGTCCTTGCCTGTCATTCCGGCGCTGCGGTTTCGATTCCCGTCGGTCGCGACAGATGTTTTTATATTATTTTGTATTAATTTACCCTTTTTTCCTAATGTTGGGTTAGCTTGGGTTAGCCCTGGGTTAGTTTTTGGTTAGCACTTGGTTAGTTCTTGTTGATTGAGGCCCCCGTAGGAAGCGGAGGGCCATGCAAAACCCTAATAATAATTATATGTAAACAATTTTAATAAATTACGTTAAAATTTTCTTTATGTTTTTTCTAATTTAATATTTTCGAAAAACGGTCCTTTCGAAACTATCCGTTCGAATAATTATCCATTCGATTAATAATTGTCCATTCGAGAAACTGTCCTTCGAAGAACTGTCTTTCGGAAAATTGTCATTCGAAAAACAGTCCTAGATTCCTGCTAGATACTCTAATCAAGCTACAATAGCTAACACAGATAATCAAGCAATTCATACTTCACAGGAAAATCCCATTTTAGGAGCGCAATATATGAAAAAACATTTGAATTTATTCGCCAAACAAATTATATTCCGTTATTCATCTAGCAACGAATATCATAAAATTATAACGCAAATATTTAATGATAAAAAGAGAATTCAATTTTTTATTCCAGATAATCCAAATCCATAAGGTGTCGTCAAATTAATCAAATAATATATGCCGCGCAGTACTTATTATCTCTATTTTAAGAACCATTCCCTAGAAGCAATAATTCTTAACGTATTAAAAGATAATTTTGATAACATGGGATATATTCTTTAACAATCGATTTTTATAAAAACTAGTTAAGGTATTTCGACCGGATTTGTGTTAAAATTCATAAAGTTAATTTAGACAATCACTGACGTAAAGGTTTACATAACTTCTCAGTATTTACATTATTCGCCCTTTCTAATTCCGGAGGATGTATATCATCCCGCCAGAAGAGGCGGTGTCAAAGGGACGGTAACAACTTCTTCAAGTTGATCTAGTTCCCACGTTCTAGAATTCAGTAGTCTCTTGAACCTCGACCATGTAAGTCGCAAAAAGCGCACCCCCATTTCCAGCCGGCAGGGCACTGAGCCGCCATGCAGGAAATTTTTCACATTTTGAGACCTCATAATCTATCTAGTTCGTTACTCAAGTGACATAGTGATATCCTGCCATGATCATCGTCATACCATCCTATACAAAATGGCATCCTGACTGCCATTATGGACACCCACCGATCTCTAGTTTCAAGCTTACAAAAAGGTATTTATCGGCATCCTGACTGCCATTATGGAGACCCACTAATCTCTAGTTCTAAGGCTACAAAAAAGGTATTTATCGGCATCCTGACTGTCATTATTGAGACCCACTAATCTACCCAATCCTCTCAAAGACTGTACCATGCGCTGTACAGTCTCCAATGGTATTGCCCATGGGGTTTTCAACATTCTATATCACGAGTATACCACTGGGTTGCTATACTCTTGCCTTATTCCAATATAAGGATTACTCTGCACTAGTCTGCATACAATCTCTGGCCTTATTCTCATATGAGGATTAAACGGTCTGCCAATGCACTCAATTTTCGCAAGGCTATATCCCCTACGCGGATTTCAGCTTACTTATGCAACCAGCATAGCATATTTAGTAATCAGAAACCGCACTCACAAAGGCATTAATGTCATGCTATTATGCAATAACTGCATACCACATTCAAACCACTACATTCAAGTCATTCATATTTGCAAGAAATCAAACTACATTGTACATAGAAGCTAGCAAGAGGCCTAGCAAGTGTTTTTTAAAGTGACTCTCTCAGTGTTGGAAGATAACTGCTGAACATTGAGCGTTTCTCGACAATGGCGAACATAGTGTACATATTAGCTTATAGGTGGACATTAAGGTAATAGTTATCCTGATACTATTGCTTGTATATTATTGTATTTCATATCAAAGCTAAATCAGCTAACAGAGTTGATATGTAGCTATTCCGCAGGAACTCTAACGGTACATAGCTTCAAGGTTATGTTTATAACCATATATTAGTATACTATTACAACTGTTTATATATTGCTTTAGTTTTTAAGAGTCTTATTTATGTCATATTTTTCAAGGTCGAAACTTACCTCGACTGATATTGTTCATATCGTAGCACTGAGTTCATTCAATGTTTATATTTTGTGTATTTATGAGCTTCTAGTTATTTTCAAGTAAGGTAACTTATTAAAATATTCATATAATGCTAAAGCTTTTTGTTTTATTTACAAAATGACTTTAGAACTAGCCCTATGGTAAATTTTAGTGCCTAAGAGCATATCTCTTTTTGTTTAGAAAATCGACCAAGATCGAATCTGAAACAATTATAACATGCATTTATAGTTAAACCTTTATAGTAACAATTTCGCTTTTCATTTGAATTATAATAAAATAGAAATAATATTGTAACAAATGGAACCAGTGGTAAGCTATTTATTCTAAATTTAAATTTGCTCGCTCAAAATGCAATCCCTTCCTTCAGTTAAACATGTAAAAGTCTCAAGAAATCCTCTTAACAAGTTCAGGACATATTGGTTTGGGAACTGGAAATCCTAGTAAAAAACCAGTAACAGTTTTTCTGTTAGGAACAAAATCAATTTAGTGAAAGAACACTTTAAAGGATTATATTTTTTTCTAATTTTATCAATATAACATTGGCAACAATGCTTCCTTGCTATCTACATAATATTTCTTCTACAATGTGCCAATTGTTTGTCCTAAGAAAAAACAAATATCTAACATTGAAAAGATTACTCATAACCTAACTAGATTTTCATCTTACCTATAGGACTATCTATAGGGCCTATTGCCTGGTAATAGCCAGTCGAACAAAACGAATATTGCCCATTCTAGAGACTTCTCCAAAATCAATAATCGACAATTCCAAGGATCGGCAACATGAGAGCAACAGCAAAACATAGATTCTTCACGTGGAGATAGGAGTCCAATAACTCAACAAAAACTTTTATAGGTAACCTCCATGACACTGGTTAGGGTCAAAATACATAAACGTAACAAATATATCATAAAATAATGACCACAATCATTTGGCACCTCGAAAAGGCTCCACGTGGTCTGCGGACCTCCCGACAGTCTCGACTCCTCGCCGGTCTAATGTAAAAGAAAACCCGGATCTCTCACGAAGCGAATTTCAACACCTTCACCTTGACTCTGGATCATTGTTGCCAACCTAACTTATGTGAAATACCGAGTCCTTGAACCACCTGACGTCACAGCTCGGTCAATCGAACCTCTGCTCTAAACCATATTCACCAAGCAGCAAGTAAATACGCCTTAAAAGAAGCCGTTACTTGGGAACGTCGACTCTGGAACCTGTCTAACCTAACTGTCAAAATCATATGATATGCCTGTCCAACTGTCAGACTCATAGGTGAAGGACACTTAAGAAATGAAAACACAAAATCTCTTGGAAAGATGAATAAAACAAAAGGAAATAATACACCGAAACACAATTATTTAGACAAATGAATTATAATATACATTAGATGACTCTTATGATCTCCAAATTGTATGAGGTAGGTACAGCAAGCCATTGGTTT
>JAEQML010066811.1:0-19625 GCA_016904865.1 Pissodes strobi | reverse complement strand
AAAAATAAGTTCCAATTAATAATTATTATTCTGTATCTGATTCATCCGAAGTAAAAGTATGATCCTCGAATTCAGTAGATTCGTTCGATTCGTCATCATTCTCTGTCATTTCAACAATATCTTGAATTTTTAAAGGCGTTTGGTCCCCAATAAATCCTGTGGGTTTTAAATAATCATCTAAATGCCAACCGCATTTTTCAGGCGGCAGTTTTGTACGTTCAGAGTCTGTTGCATTGAGCCACATGGAATTGACAAAAATAGTTCGTAGAATTTTTTGCTGTAGAGATATCCAACATGGTGGTATAGTGACCGAGTCAAAATTTTGAATTTTTTAAAACAGTTCACTTTTTTTTTTTTTCACACCATAATTTTTCATAAAAATTCGAATTCTTGCATCATTAACTCTGGTGCAGTGGTTCACGCCATATATTTTTGCTGTAAATTCTTGAACAATGTCCATTTTTTCATTAATGAAAATATCAGCTTCATCAGTTAATGATGCAAAAGTTGTTTGATAGTTTTGATTCTAGGAAAATATTTTAAATGGTCTAATTTTTCCTTTATTATAAAATGCTGCCGTATAATCGCAACCTGTGTATGCAAGAAAAGCAGGAAGACTTTTACATAATGTAGGTCCCAACTTCAATGCTAAATCGAGGCAATTAATGCATTCAAGGTGTTGACTAGACTGCCTCTTAGTCGCTGAAGTAGCTAACCAAATCGCAGATTGTGAAATTGTGTGCATATTTCCGAGCAAAATTACCAAAACATCAGTGTCAGAAGCTTTTGCACCATTAACTTATGAAGCTGATATTTTCATTAATGAAAAAATGGACATTGTTCAAGAATTTACAGAGCAAAGTTTACAGAATTAAAAATATAAGTTGATTCACTCCGCGCCATCGTCAAATTCCACTACGCCCCTCCCCGCGTGCCCGGTAGACTGGTGCCAGTCTATAGTGGAGGGCTAGGTAATTTAAGTTTATTTAAAATTTGTTTACGGTCCGGCGTATAGGGTGAGATTTCAAAAATAGCGGTTTGTTTTTGGTGCACTTCTGAGTAAAATGTCTAGTCGAAAATCGAAATATTTGTTCAGTAGTTGATTGTGAAAGACGAATGGCAGACAATATATCGCTCTTTAGGTGCCCAAAAGGGTAGGTGTGTATTAGTTTATTATAAGCTTTTATTTAACTTTATTTGTATGTTTGGGTCAAATCTTACAAGTTAAATTTGTCCTACTTCCCATCAATGTTCAATATTAATATCGATTTATAGTGAGTACAATAGCGTATGTAATAAAAAAAAACTTGCAGGTGTCGAGCCTGGAAAAGTGCCATAGAATTTATAGGATCCCACAAATATGCGAATGATACACCAATGTAATGTCATAGCCGTATTAGAATGTGTGGTTTGCATTTTAATGAAAACAGTTTTGCAAATTCTTCTAGGAGCTGTATACATTTATATGCTGTTCCACCAACCGTGTTACAAACTAAAAAAGGTAACTTTTAATCAGATTTTGTGCATTTGCAAAATAATGTAAGATGGGTGCAAATATAGGTTTATCTAAAAGTCTTTTACTATAAATTTTGTGCTAATTAGTTATTGTGGTAAAATTAACGAAATATAGAAATTGCTAAAATGTAGACAATTAGTTTTGCAAGACTTTTTCCAAAATAATTTGTAAAGTTTTGCAAAACTATGATGTAGTTCATCCCCAAAATAAATTAAAATAAATAATTTTGCACGGGGTATTAAATTTCATTCTTGAAGTAAAAGATAATATATTTTACAAACTTTATTTAAATATGCAATCGTATTTACCGTAATTTCTTTAAAATATGCTGAATTTCATCTTTTTTGTGACTTCACAAAATATATTTTTCAAAATTTTAATGAAAACATATTTCATTATTTAAATTCCTCCATTTATTACTTACTAAGCGGGAAATTTTACTATATGTTGCCCAATAGCGCTTTGACCGAAGTAAATCGCGTCAAACTCGACTCTTGTTGCCTCAATACCCCCTACATTTTTTTACGTCCTCGGCTCGCCTTTGATATGACGATTTCATTGAATTGGCGCTTAGTGCACCAACTTACATTTTTAATTCTGTAAACTTTGACCAGAGTTAATGATGCAAGAATTCGAATTTTTATGAAAAATTATGGTGCGAAAGAAAACATTGAACTGTTTTTAAAAAAAATTCAAAGTTTTGACTCGATCACTATATCACCATGTTGGATATCTCTACAGCAAAAAATTCTACGAACTATTTTTGTCAATTCCATGTGGCTTAATGCAACAGACTCTGAATGTACAAAACTGCAGCCTGAAAAATGCGGTTGGCATTTAGATGATTATTTAAAACCAACAGGATTTATTGGGGACCAAACGCCTTTACAAATTCAAGATATTGTTGAAATGACAGAGAATGATGACGAATCGAACGAATCTACTGAATTCGAGGATCATACTTTTACTTCGGATGAATCAGATACAGAATAATAATTATTAATTGGAACTTATTTTTCTATAATATAATTTTTGTATTTATGTTATATTGTAATAAAATTTTTGTACGTAACACAAGATCCTTAGTATATTTTGTTCGTTCCTTTTTTGATTATATTTGTTTCATTTATTATAAATTTATTATATATTTATCATTGTTTTTTCAAATCTACTACCAGTTGCTCCAAAATAATGTTCAGTGTCTTACTGTATCGCTGTCATTCTCTATTGCATGAACAAAAAGCATGCGCACTCTCTTTTATCCGACGGTCGCGCCACGCACAGCTGTAACGCTGAGTCCTTTTCTATCGTATGGGATACTTAGCCCGGACCTCTTTGTCGCAAGTTTCCAGCCGCCTCAAAATTTAACTTTTAAAAATTCGCCAACCGCCATTCAAACCAGATTTATTGCAGCCAACCCTATATCGTCGTGTTCGCAATAAAACAGCGCTCATTTTGATATAAGATTTATTTATTAAACAAATGAGTGAAAATAACTAGTAGCAATATACCTGTTTATACCTGCCAACCCAGTAGTTACGCCAGGGAAAAAATAGACAACCCAACGTTTGCATTTTCTATAGGCTCCATACTTTCGATTGGTATTAAATTTATTCGTTAAACTTGTTAGTGCAATGCATAATAAAAAGTCAATTTTCCATTTTTAATTAATTATAGTCTTGCCAAGAATTTTTTAGCCAACCCACTCGTGATATATTTTTTAATATATAAAATTGAATATAAAATACTTTTCATATATTAAACAGATGGGTGAAGGTCGTTTTTAGCTCGGATCTTAGACTAATAGAACAACCTGTAATTTAAAGGAATGAATTATAATTCTAAATGCTCACTGAATAGAGAAATTCATTAGGTTTTAAATAATATCCTCCTTAGTATGTTGCTCACTACATATCCTCATCAAAATTCTGCTACACAACTAAAATCTCGTTTCTAAAAAAAAAGAATAATTAATTTACATTCCAGAAACCTATTATATCATTTTATTGATTACTTCCATATTGGTTTTAGCCTATCCCTATTTCAATTCATCATCATCATCATCATCACATAGCCCCTGATGTCATCACATAGCCCTGATGCCCCTGTGTACATTTCAATTAGGTAAAACACCCTTCTTCAAAAATAAAAATATTAAAGAAATTCATCTTTTCAAGAACCTATATTTTTTGAGTTAGCCTTGCCCAACTCTACTGCATTGAATTAACACCCTTACAAGAAATTCGATTTCCTATTTTTTATGAAGCAACCCCTAAAAGGGGGGGGGGCAGTCTTGTGGGGAGTCGCGCAAATGTCTGCTCTTAACATAGTTAACCCTATCACTTAATTAAGTACATTTCTTTCAAACTGTTTGTTTAACACTAACCCAATAAGGGAAGTTATATAGTAATATTATCATAAGATGAAATATTACGGCTACTGTATCAAAAGCTTTACATACCTCTAGTGACATTAGGCCATATCTCATATTTTGATCTGCAGTTTACGTTTAATAGTAAGGGAAGTTAAAATATACCACGTAGGCAAACGTTCCAAAATCTTGCACTGATTATGTTTCCGTCAGTAACACCGGATCCTGGGGAAGCCAGGGGATTAAGACATAAGGCTATAAGATCACAGACACAGAAATAATACGTATAAGGACTTTTAAAATCTTAACCAAAAACTCAAACATATAAAATAGAATATAGTAGGTCTTTGCGAAAGAAGAAGTCGTGGAGAGAAAATTAATATCTCAGATATTGTAAGACATTGGATCACAATGTGAACTCTCACATTTTGGTGGATGGCATAGGTTTTCTAATACATAAGAAACATAGAAAAGATTTGAACAAACGTTACTGCATAAAAATAGTTGAAGCCCCGCTTCTGCAACCGATCATCATGACGAAGAAGTTGAATGTTTCTACGAGAATCCTGAGCAGACATAATTGCATATCACTATCACTATGCACTCATTACAAGGGACTTTAAACGCCAATGTTGGAAAACATGAAACGAAAACTTCGACAAGTTAGGGGGCGGAGGAGGAGGGGACCAGAAATAAACGAAAACAGATGCTGATGGGTGTCTTACATCTATTAACTATAAACATCTTCTTCAAGAAGAATGTCCTCCAAATCGAATCTAACACAAAAATTAGCTAGATTTCTTTTAATATATAAAAGAGAGAACCTACCAAATGTCACACTACTAAACAGTTTCTAAGTAGGTAGCGACGATAATTTATTTTTATCTCTTTAGAACTCATGTGCTTGGGTGGAGTTAACCTTGCCCATCTATGTTGCATTGAATATTAATACCCTTAACAACGAACAGCTCTTAAAATATTTTGAATCATCAAACGTCATAAGCGATCGCCAGTTTAGCATTCGCAAGCACAGATCAACCGGAGATCTCCTGCCTTACGTGACTTACCTGTAGACCAAAGCTATCGAGAGCTACAGCGAATCTCGTGCAGTCGGTCTCATCACATGCAAAGCATTTGGTAGGCTTGAAGGATTGTTAAGCAAATTGACAGCATACACACTACCACAAGCACTATGGCTATGGCTTTCCAATTTCTTAAGGGATCGAAGCATCCCAGTTGGTATTGATGGACTCCTCTCAGAGGAATTTAAAATCAATGCCGGAATTTCTCAAGGTTGTATATTGTCTACCACACTGTTCCTGCTATATATCAACGATTTCGTAGACATGACATCACCTTTATATCCTCATTCATGACGAGGACTCTAATGACCGCTGCTCGCTTCCAAAATGAGCGAGAAAATCAGATTGCTGCCATCAATGAGGATATGAACGCCATCGTCGGATAGGGCGAGGAGAACAATGTCCTGTTTAACATAGGAAAGCCTCAAGCAGCTGTCTTCTCATAAATATCTATAGAGCAAAAAAGTTGTATACACCTCAATAGCTCTTACTGCCCTATAAGGCCCAAATAAGATCATCTCTGGAATACTGTTCCCATGTGTGGAGCTAGGCACCGAAATACTTGCTCAAGATATTAGATTCCATACAGAGGAGAGCAGTCCGTCTTGTGGATGGCCCAGAATTTAATAAAGACCTTGATAGCCTCGAAAATCGCAGAAAAGTGGCGGCCTTATCTCTTTGCTATCGATACTACTACGGAAGGTCTTCGAATGAGCTGGCACTTATGATGCCGTCCAGAGTTGTGCCAAACAGATATACCCATCAGGCACAAGCTGCTCATCAACATACGATGCAGTTGCGAACACCTAGGACGTGGCTGTTGCGGGATTCCGTTGCCTGAAGGATCGCCTCGTTCTGAAATGGACTTCCGAGTAACGTTTTTCCCGAAAATTAGAACCTACAGCGCTTCAAGTCCAACGTTCACCATCTTCTCGGCACACGCACTGCTCGTTGAGTGACATAGGATTTTCCTTTTGTATGTGTGCCGAAGAAAGAAAAATCTTCTATCGTTCATTATTTATGAACTAATCAATCCAAAAAAGGGGTGGGGCCAGTCTGGTAGGCTGAGTCGTGCTAATGTCTGCTCTTAATTTAGTTAACTATTATCCATTTAATTAAGTATTTTTCAAAACCTTTAGGCATAACACGGCATAACACTAATGTTAAAACAAAATTAAATGTAAGAATTTTTCCGCAATTCAAGTTATATACTATCAATCTCATCACTTTGTTGATCTCATCTAGCTCAGTGGCAGCAGTATGAAGTCCAATTTTACTTTATAAAATTATAATCATTTTCTTTTTAGCTTCTAGACTTAATACTCACTCATGATTCAGCTCTCGTTTCTTAAAAAATAGAATTATGTGAACCTTTTTACAAAAATATAGTGTGTAAAATTTTGATGTGATCATTTTCAATTGACGTTGTTTATTTCTCTTGATCGACACGTTTCTTATTTCCACTGACAAGTACGTCAAAGTCCTCTATGGTATGGTATGGTATGGTAGGAAGAGGGGTCGCTCGGCGAGATTTGTCCTTCAGCACGTCGACCACAACTGAATTTTTCGTGTATACCCTTCTATGTTACACGAAAATTCCTATCTCCTTCGACAATCTCAGAATATTTCGAGGGTTGAGCTTTTGTAGATCTGTCGGTGCCACGAGGGCATTTTCGAGATGCCTCAACCTTTGGCGAGTCAGTGCCTGACAATCGCAGAGTTAGTGCTCTGACGTTTCAGCCACAATTTGGCAGATTCTGCATTTTTCGTCAATGGTTTTCCCCATTTCCTTGAGGTGGTACCTCCAGGGGCCATGTTTTCCCCATTTTCTTGAGGCGGTACCTCCAGGGGCCATGTCCAGTGAGAAGGTCTACGAACAGTTTTATCTCATTTTTTTTGTAGCTTGAGAAGCATTTTTTATAGTTAGGCGAGTGAGAGATGAGACTCTGCCCCGGTGCATTGGCCCAATCTGTTTCTTTCCGTGTTTTTTTTTCCCAATTTCTGAGTACATTCATTCCGTGTCCTCTAGTGATGCCACAGAAGGGTTCAGGCCTGCAAAAGACAGTCTGTGCAATATTCCGTGCGAGTTGGTCAGCGGCTTCTTTGCCTTCCACACTCTCGTGTCCTGGTACCCACATTAGGGTGAGTCTGTTTCTGTTTTCCAGTGATCTGCATCCATCCGAGAATCCTACACTAGCCAGGAGTTGATTCTGCAAGGTGCTAGCGCTTTAAGGCTGCTTGACTATCTCATAGGATACAGATCTTTGCACCTCTTAGGCTTTTTTTGGCACATTCAGAGATGGCTATATTGATAGCACTTAGTTCTGCTAGAAAGATTGTGGAAGTGTTTCCTAAAGGTGTAGAGATTCGACACCTAGTCCGTAAACCCCGGATCCCACTCCTTATTTCATCTTTGAGCCATCTATGTACCAGACAAGTGATCCCCTCTCTAGTTGTTTTAGTCTTTCCCCTGTAGTATTGCGGTCTTCAATTTCGTCTTCAAAAGAGCGATTAAAATGGAGTTTTTTTCCATTGTATCGGTTGGTTTGGTCATCTGCTCTATCTGGATGTTCTTCAGAATTTTAAGGTGACCAGTCAGGTTTTCTAACTTCAGTTTTTTTTATCTATACGCAGTGGTTCAGGCCTCCCTTTAGGGTATTTCATTTATTATGTACAGGGTGGCCCGTTTAAGAGGGGCCTATACCTTATCTCGAAAACTACGGGGGTTGGAAAAAAAAATTAAATACAAAAGTTATTCCTAATAAAATGATCTTTATTTTTTTTGTATTGTTTCAATCGTCACCTTTTTATATACAGGATGGTCAAAGAAAGTTGCACTTTTTTAAATGAAACACCCTATATTTTATTACATTTTTGGATTCTACTTGAAATTCTAAGCATATTTGTTGGATGATGTTATACCTCTAGAGTTAGTAGTTTCACAGCTATAAACAGTTGAAAATCGGTACTTTGGCTACTTTTCACCTTGGTAGTAGGAAGACCATTAAAGATGGAGTAAAATGAATTCCACATTCCTATCTTAACTTTCCCAGAGCTATCTGATGGTGCTAACTGATGGTACCTACAGAGGTACCAGATTTGGTACCCATGGTACCACCTGCCAATTAGTACCGTCAAATAGCTCTTGAAAAGTTAAGATAGGAATGTGAAATTAATTTTACTCCATCTCTAATGGTCTTCTTGCTACCAAGGTGAAAAGTAGTCAAAGTACCGATTTTCAACTGTTTATATCTGTGAAACTACTAACTCTCGAGGTATAACATCATACATCAAATATGCTTAGAATTTTAAGTAGAATCCAAAAATGTAATAAAATATAGGGTGTTTCATTTAAAAAAGTGTAACTTTCTTTGACCATCCTGTATATAAAAAAGTGACGATTAAAACAATACAAAAAAAATAAAGATCATATTACTAGGAACAACTTTTGTATTTAATTTTTTTTTCCAACCCCCTTAGTTTTCGAGATAAGGTATAGGCCCCTCTTAAACGGGCCACCCTGTACATGTATGTACACAGCCTTTATTCTTCATGAAATTAAATATTGGCCAAAAAGTGCATAATAGTATTTAATGATCTTGCAATTTCAATCTCTTGAAATTATTGCCACACATTGAGCTTTAAACTTTTTGAAATTGCAAGGAATAATTTTGATTATTACATATATATTTACCTTTTAAATGTGAAGATATATTCAATTTAGAAAAAAATAGATACGAAAATTGTTGCAAATTTTATATTAACCTTAATTAATAAAAAAACAAATTACACTGCCTTTTCTATATCTAAAACAAACCTAAACTATTTTGATGAAATGATGCAGGTTTAACTATGAAATGAAAAGATAAGGAAGAAAAAATTTAAATATTTACTAATAATCGATTAAACTTGACCTGATCATGTTTAAAATTTTTTCAATTTAAAAATTTAAATTCAAATTTTATCTCCAATTTATACATTTCTAATAGAATATCTTATAAGTTATTGCTAAACAGCAAGGGAAGGAATATGCAGAAATAAAGCCTAACAAATTTATGAAATTCCGAACTGCACCTTAAAAGTTAATTACAGATGTCTTTGTATACTTGTACTCAAACTCAAAGACAAAAGGTTAAAATATATGTAATCCAGGAATAATGCATACCTACAAGTATATTAATATACTTATTATTTATTAAATAGAGTTAATTAGTATATTTGTAAATTATCCCAACTAATTTAACACAAATAAACATACAATTTATTGATTATTTGGCAATTAATTTATTTTTATTTTTAAATAACCTCTCTTTTATTAAACTTATGATGTAAAATTTTAGAAGAGGAGTTCTATATCATTATGGGGGATTTATGATGTATAATAGATAGGACCGCTGCGGTCCAAGTCTCAGGTTGTAAATTGGCACTAAGTCCAATTTATTGGCTCAAACGAAGCTGAAAACCCTAAACAAGGATTTACAGTTCGAAGGCACATATGCTGCTTTTATTTTCAAAAGTTTAAGTTTAAACATGAGAAGTGCTGAATGGCTGCTTACTCATCAGCTTTGCGTTGAAAAATAGTGTGTAGTGCTGAAATGGACTGATATAAGCTAAATGAGATAGGTATTGTTAATTAAATAATAACAGTTTTGTCATTTAAAAAATAAATGTTTATAATAAATTGTATTGAAGACGACTGTATTAAGATATCCATAAAATCATTGAAGATTACTTTAAGCAATAAAATATTGATAAGTATACATTTCGAAAAAAATTTATTTCAATTTTGGAATTAATAATGGCTTAAAATGACGTAAAAAACAGATCAGAATTGTATTTAGAAAATTGATCATGACGTCGCGTAGTAGGCGTTTCCGAGACCCCAGTCACAGGGCTCCAGAGTTGCGCGCGCATTACATTGTTGACACACCATATCTTTATGGTCCAGCGAATTGCTTTCATGTGATCTCGTAGCTCAGGGGGTGAATGCTGTGATACGGCGACCCGGGTTCGATTCCCGTCGATGTATTTTTTTTTAAGTTATGTTTGTTTCTTTTTTTACATTTGTGTTAGTTATGGTTAGTTTTGTTTGGCTGCGCCCCGGAGAGGGCGAAGCGAGCGGAGGGCCATGCGTGAAGTGAAAATTAAATGTAAAACAACTTTGAAGTCCTGTGACCGGGTCCCCGCAACGTCTTATAGTCGCGTCGGTATAGGACATATAAATCATCGAATTCAAAAACAAATTAAAGCATCTAAGAAAGCTCAAAAAAGTACCTCACGAAAGTGTCATTTATTTTTCACAAAAATAAAGCTGCAAATAAATAAAGCCTGAATTCCAAAAATCAGTTCATCATCATCTTCGGAAGTATTTGGAAACGTTTAATTTTCAGAACAGTGTTCTGTGCGCAATTTAACCACCATTTAGCCGTCTTCGTATCTCTTACGGTTTTCGAATTTAACTCTAGCCGATAGCTAAAATGCGCATGTCTTTTCGTTTGAAGTATGCTTAAATTGTTTATAAATCTTGGTCACTGTTTTTAAAAGTTGTGTTGAGTTTTATTAAGATTGAGTACTGGTTGTTTAAGTTAAGTAGTCATTTTAGCGTCTCGACTGATTCAGCGGCAGATTTGATTATCATGCAGAACTTAGTTCGCTTTAACACCTGATAAATTTAACTTTGAGATAATTTTAACTTAGAGCTTCGATATTTATTTTAGTTTCAACTTTGCTTTACTTCAAGATAGGCACCCAGGGGTGCCGGGGCCGCCGCAAATTTCCTTGCATATGGGGCAAAAGCTTAGGTTTGGGGGCCTTATCCAGAGATGGCCTTCGAGAGTCGGATTTGATCTCCAGTTAAGATTACAGGTTTAGGACATCGAGAGGGGACTGCACCTGCACGTAGTCATATGGTCGCTGGATGAACAGTCTATGCTCGATAATTTATATTAGACTAGCTTATACCCGCGGCTTCGCCCGCGTTGAAATCCCTGAAATAAGAGTAAGAATTAAGAAAATAGACAGAAGTAGACACCTAACCTCAAAAATATAAACATATTAACTATTGCTTAAAGGTGACAGAAACATGGGTATAAATAAAGAAAAAATAGGATTAAAACTAACAGTAAAAATCATATTTTTTTTTATTTGAATTGCTTTGTGTTGATTGGGCTTTTATTTATTAAGTTTATTATTTTTAAGCGTACATCCGCAACAATTGAAGCTATACTCAATTGAATAGTGAGCTGACCGCCGGTATTTACTTATTGGAACGCCAGATGGCGTTAAATGTCATTCAAATGGAACGCCAAATGGCGTTGATTTCTATTCCAATTTCTCAAAATCTTAGTCTGACGATCATATATGCCAGCATCAACCTTTTGTCCTTCAAAAACATTGTTTTTCTTCAAACGTCAGTAAATCCGTCATTACTCGACTGTGTAGGCGGCAGTGAAGTTTCGTTTTTCCTCCGCCGGAGCTTTACTTTTCACTTTTCCGCCGGCGGAGGTAAAAGTGTTATCATAGCAACATATATGCAATACAAGCAAACATCAAAATAAGCGTCAACAACTCAAGAGTTATTAAACTAAAATTTGTATTTATCACTCAATGTGTGACTGCATTTCTAAAAATCACTAATTTAGGAACAAATTGGTTATTATTTAATCGAAATATTTACTCAATAACTGCTTATCAATACGGAATTAAAACGCAATCGAAAACGCAATTTTAAAAATATAATTATTGTTGACAGTGTCCACTGACAGCTTTATGTTACATTACTATAGCAACAACCTGAGCCTATTCACCGACACCGCACCGGTCTAAGCCGCCTTGCGAACCCACTTATCTTTAATAATAATAATTATTATTACTATTAAAAAGAGACTTTTTGCATTAATTTGTCGACATTTGAAGAAAAAACAGCATATTTTATTTGGAGGAAAAGTTACTTTTCATGGCTTGCTCTCTATTACCAGCCTCACTCCGTTCGGCTGTTAAACACGAGCGCGCCATGAAAAGTATTACTTTTCCTCCATATAAAATAATATACTATTTTGTACAAAAAGCGTCCTATGTCCTTCACTATACTCGTGAAAACATCTGTACAAAATTTCATGAGGATTCGCATTCTAGGATTTAGGATAATTTGCTGACCGTTGCACTTTAAAGTTCGATATCGGTTGCATTGTTTATAAGTTTGCGTTGTATGCTTACATACCATTGTTTACATTCAAGTGCAAACTTACGACAGGGTGATAAATATTTAGTAGTTTATAAGTTTTAGTAGTTACAAAACTTCATCTGCGGATATATTGTACTAGCTTATTTATTCTAGTACATTTTTAGCACATTTTACATCTAAATTTCAAAAAGACTTGATAAGGTTTCAAACAGTGTATATCAGTTATTGTAGAGGATATATATTCGAGAGTTGAAGTATGTTATAAAAGTGGTATTTTCTGAAAAATAGTTTAATGAGATATAGAAATATTGTTACAACGCATGTTATGTCCCAAACATGTTTTATTTATATAATTATGATATTTAAACATACATTATACTAGATACAAATTTTAAGGCTTCAAGGTTTCGGGACAGTACACCAAATTAATATCTATGTTAATGGCATTTATTTTGATATTGCCCAAATAAGGGCACTTCGTGTTTTTTTCATTTGGAATAACTAATTGAAATTGAATGCAAAACATGCAAACTAATTTTCGAGTTAAAAGGGAGAATATCCAGATTAGTTAAATGTAATCCTTTAAGAAATCCTGGTTCTTAGAACTAGATCGTGTCAAAATGGAATTACTTCCGAAATTATCAGCGACCTTTATTATACATTCCTTAATTGATAACAGCTATGAAAGCTTCCGTCTTTGCTAATTATATTCCATTTAAATGTTAGTAATATATTAGGACTGTAGGGCTATAGTACGCTTTTAAATGTTTTAATTAAAGCTGATCTTTAATGGCATCAACATCGCATTTTGTATTCCCGTACAAAGATATATTTTGCTAAGTGATCTGAATTTAAAGGTTGTAAGGGTCTGAAAATGACGGTACAGCTTTGACTAGTTATAGTTAAATTTCACCATAACAACATTCAACTATTACAAATTTTTTGTTTGCAATTTTAACTATTTGAATCATTTTTCGTTCACAATTCTGTCAAGAGTGAGGCAGATGTTTTTGTATAATTTTTGAATATTAATTAGATCTCAAATTAAAGGCGCACATTAGAATGATATCATCATCTATTGATTACACATTGAGGCAATAATACTTCTTTAATCAAATACGGTAAAATCCAGCGATTGACACTCTTGACTTGGTGTGTTGTATTGGGCCATCTGTTTTAACAACATATTTTTATTTCATTATGCTCCGGAAAAGGTGAAGGTTGTCACGCATGTACTTGCCCTAATTAAAAGTAAATATTTAGCGTTAAGTGGGTTTAAGGAGCTTGAACTCCAATTTTGTTTTGAAAACATGCTTGCCGATAACATCAAACATTCTTGAGAATTTAGCCACTATTTTCTCACGATTTCTTAAGTTTACGATATACATGTGTATTCTTGGATCCTAATTCCAAGGTATTTCATATCTTTTTCCTGGAGTAACTGGAGTATGTTGATCTGAATAATAGACGGTTTTTCTTATCTGTATCACCGTGTAATGTTAATTTTGTAACTCAAACTTTCTCCACATAGCACATAGTTTTCTTGAGTTTATTTAACTATCCTAAAAGAAACGGCTGATTAGGATTTTGCGAAAAAGAATGGAAACAACTAGAAAAGTACACCCAAAATATATCATTATGGAATAACTAATCTTATCTTATCTTGTAATTATGACTTCATGTTTGAAGATATAAAGTAGCATTTATTTTTCATGATTAGATATCTCTGCATGTGGCATCTTGGGGAATTGTGCCATTGACATCTTGAATAGACGTTTTTGTTTGGGGCCTGACATAAAATCGCCTTTTGGTGACACTATCGTTAGACCAGCTTTGGTCAACATAATAGTCTACTTCGATATACCCATTAAAACTAATATATTTTAATATAACACAAATTCAAATCGCACGGGAAGCGCGCCATAGATGTCCAGTCTACCCCCAGACGCAGGATTACTCCAAAACGTCGACAGTGTCAGTAAGAAAATATAAAAAACGGACAAAAAATATCAACTGCGGAAAAGAATTCTCAGTGATACACCAGTTGAAGAGAAATCAATATTTCAGGCATCAAGAAAGAGTCTACAGAGGTCAAACCGGCATCACCTATACCAAACTTAGAAACAATAACAAAAATCCAGATAGATTCTACCTTAACTGAAATAAGGAAATCTACAGTAGGAATTTCAAATACCTAGTACAAAGATCTGCCAACAGGAGGACCACACATTGAGGAAGAAGGAAGCCACAGACCAGACAGACGGCTGCGCAAAGCCGAAAATGACAGCAAGCATCATGACACGCTAAGAACACCATCTGCCAGGCTTCGAGTAAACAAGCAATCTGCTAAACAACGCAGCTACCATGGAACACAGGGAACAATCTGCCAACCAAACAGTTCAGAAAAATCCACCAAGGACACCACCTACCAGGTGGAAAAAGCTTGACCAATAACCAATCAGCCAGCCGACAGCCGGATCCGCCATCTATCATCCATAATGTCAAACAGAGAGGAACAGCTAAAGAGTAACGTATAGTTTTCTATCATCAAGTAAAACTTGTTAATTCACATCAAGTATAATAATCGGAATGTAATTTGAATATTATTATTAAATCATAAAAGTAAAACCAGATCGTATTGCGAGGCAATAACACGAAAAAATAATAAGATTCTTAAAGAAATTTGATATGGAGAGTTGCAAAGATATTTAATTTCTAAAAACAATGTCAGCATGTGGACGTAGGTCAGCGAGTTTAATAAATTGAAAGATTTGCTATACAAAATCAGTATAAGTATAACTGCGTCAAATAAACTGCTATAATTTAAAATGATGCTAGACAATATTATATACTTAGATAGGCCCGTATTCCGTATTTATAAATAAGTAATTAACTGTTAGATGCACAGTTACACTCATTAAAATGATTTACTATAATTCAAATATTTTCTTTTTCCAGAAGTGACTAATCAGGAAGGGAAGATGTTAGTAAATATAAATGCATGAGATAATTTTTGTTAATCAAGGCATGAGGCATTAATCATTTTTTTAAACGACACTATAAAACGAATTAAACAAGAAATATATTAGAAACATTGAATTTGCTTGCATATATGAAAATCATAATTTCATAATACGAAAATCGAAAAATGGTATAGATCGATATTTTTTAATATAATTATACGAGTTTAATAAACCACACAGAACCGTCTTTATGCATAAAAGAGTTGGATGAATTTCTATATTATGGAAATAGAAATATGATTTAGGGGACTATGACTAAATAATATAAAAACAGGACCGTCTTTTGAATATTATGGAATAACTAATGTTTATGATTCTTAAAAGAAATACGTTCTATAAACTATTTCTTTTTCTTTGTAAATCTAGAACTAGAATTGTAAATTTTACTACGAGAATTTATAAAAAATTATGATAAAAAGGTGATAATTCAAAGATCAACTTTCATGGACTGGACGCATCCCATGTAGGCTGAATCTATAGCAATTATTCAAAGCAAACAAGATATCATTGCGATACAAATATCAGTATTTTATAAATAGTCGATAAATTGTGTCTAAACGCTGATTGACTAATAGGCGTCTATTAGCCAATCAACGGTATAAATAAACAAACATTGCTAAATATAGTCGTAGAAATAGGATGAGTAAAACTTCAATATTGATAGGTAAAATACTAGGAGACAGGACCGTCTTTTGAATATTATAGATAACTATTGTGGAGTTCTACATACTATTGGTTCTTTGTATTTTGAAAATCTAGAATAGAGTTGTAATAATATTAAGACAATTTAAAAAAATAATTTTCTTTTTGTTACATGTATACACCAGGCATCAGTAGAGGTCCATACTAGTCTTATAGCATTTTCAAATTTTGGCATGAACAGCTTTGCTTGGTTTATATTTATTTTTATTTACAATCACAATTTAATTTGGATTATTCCAATATAGGTACAGTGTATGAAGTACATTACCTTGTTTTGTCTTGGGAGTAATTGAATACACTTTCTATATGTATATTTACGTGTCAGTAGGATGTACTAGATACTTATTATATGATGATGGCACCTAGTTTGGTTTTTGTCCCGTTCTGCTCGACTAGTTCTCGGAAACTTCTTTTATAGGTTCTGGCTGTGCATTCCAATTTGCCAGGCTATTGTCTTTGGATTTAAATACTCGAGCTATCTTTTATTTACTAGGGAAAATGCTCACAAGCTTTTCCTTGATCTAAAAGTTAATAAAAACTTAACAATTGTTCGATACAAATGTAACCTTGTGAATGTTTATTATTTTAAACCAGTTGTTTGCAGTACTTACCTCAAATAATTCGGAGATCATAAAAGTCATCTAATGTATTTTATAATTCGTTTATCTAATTGTGTTTCGGTGTACTGTTTCTTTTTGTTTTATTCATCTTTCGAAGAGATTTCGTATTTTCATTTATTAAGTGTCAAAGGGTCATTCACCTATCAGTCTATCAGTAAGACAGGCACACCATATGATTTTGAAAGTTAAATTTAGACAGGTTCAAGAATCGACGTTCCCAAGTAACGGTTCCTTTTAAGGCGCATTTACTTGCTGTTTGACGAATGTGGGTTGGAGCAGAAGTTCGATTAACCGAGCTGTGACGTGGATGGCTATTTCAACTAAGTTAAGTTGGCAGCAATGTTTTTTTAGTCAAGGCGTTGAAATTCGTTCCGGGTCTTGCTTCTTTCTTTTTACGTTAGTCCGGCAAAGATTCGAGAGGCCGGCGTCCTTTGTGACTAATTAAAATAATTGGGATCATTATTTCATGATAGTTTTGCTACGTTTAAGTATTTTGACTCGAACCAGGGCCATGGAGGTTACCTAGATTAGTTTTTGTTGAGTTATTGGAATCCTACCTCCACGTGGTAAGTTTCCAAAATTTTCATGCAGTCTTTTAGTGGAATTAATTCTATTTTCCAATCTTTCTAGAAGAATTTATGTATTGCTGTTGATGTCATGTTGCCGATTCTTGGAATTGACGATTATTGATGTTGGAGAAGTCTCTAGAATGGACACTGTTCGTTTTGTTCGACTGGCTATTACCAGGCAATAGGCCCTATAGATAGTTCTATAAGTAAGATGAAAAACTAGTTAGGTTTTGAGTAATGATTTCAATGTTAGATATTTACTTTTTGCTAACACAAACAATAATTGGTTTTAGGGTCCTCTCCACGGGTACCGCTCTGGCACACGTATATCGCTTTGCCTAATTGCGATATCATTTCCAGCGTGTTTTTGGGTTACTTGAGTGTATTAGGTTTAAACCACCGATTGCGTGTCATTCCCTTATTGCTTTTCATAGGCTGGATGTGGAGGAAGGAGTTTGGGAAGGTCCAGTCATGATTTGAAGTGCTCTGGAGTTGCATGGACCGTATATATACTAACACTGGTATAAGTTTGGAGAATAAATTTAACTTAGAAAAACCTACTTCATAAGTTGTAAGTCATACCATTTACCTTTTTATTTATAAGACTGTCTCGGCAAATTTAGATTATCTACAGATTGAGTGATTATAGACATATTTTATTTTATATTATTGCGGCAGAATAAAATATATGAATTTAAAACCCTGTGCGCCATTTACCATCATTCTAGTGACCTATTATTGGGTATGCGGAATATTTGCCTAACAGTTTGTATCTGACACCGTTGTTGATAATTGTCAATATTATGTAAGTTTATTTTCTATTGCTTTATTGTTTATACATGTGATTGTAATTGTACTGTATAATTGTTGTTTTAAATCAAGGTATCTCCTCATTAGTAGGCAAGGAATAAATTATTTATTTTGGGGAATTATTATGCCTTATTGAAAAGCTCCACCAAAAATTACTTTTCAGCATTTAATAACATTATGGATTTTTCTTAGTTGAGTCAAAGTTAACTAAGTGGTGCCCAATATCTTTATTAAATGTACCGAGGATCCACGAACCTAGCTCTCCACTGTATGACTGGCTGCGGTTCGCATCTATAGGTAGGTTTTCTAAAAGGACTTAGGAAAAGTTGCCATAGTCTCTCCAGCAGACTCTCACGGATAAACACTCAAATAATTTAAGCGGATGTCAAACAATGCTAAGATTAGACTGCAGTGGAGGCTAGGAAGGAAAGAGCAAAGGATCTGATGATATTTTGTTTCGTATAGTTATAATGTGATGTTGTAATATGCGACAGGTTTTATCGAATTGAGGTCTTTTTTTTTAAGCAATAGATGTGTTAAGGTTGGGGACCAACGTTTAGAGGGCGGGGGAACGTGTGAACTACTAAAATGTATAAACTACTAAATAAATATAATCCTGTCCTAAGTTTAAAATTGAAATTTAAATTTATTATATAAACATTAAAGGCAAACTATAAACATCGCGAGCAGGCAACGCGAGCGATTTGCAACACTCAGCAGATTTTATGATATAAATACGCTAGGGAACCTTCAGTTCGTCAGACTTTGTGTCTCACTTAAACCTAATTTCCTTCCCTGGGTTGTCTTGTTCGAGTACCTTCCTCGCGGACTTGGGGGTTGCCTAACCTCAGTATTACAAGTCGAATCTACAGGAGATTTATTAAAAGATAATTTTTAAAGTAAAAATCAGTAAGTTCAAGTGCAAACTATAAAGTGCAACTCTAAGTGGAGCTTTAGGTGAAAACTAACCCAAACTAACTATAAATGAAACACAACACAAACTCTTAAGAAGGACTATATTTATAAAACAGTGACCAAAGATTTAGAAAGAATTCATAAATATACCTCAATCGAGAAAGCATGCGCACCTTAGTACTTGGTTGTAATATAATCTTATCAACATTTCTGACCGATAGACATTGTTAATATTTTCTCGTTAAGTTTGTGGAAGTGCCTTCTTTATCATATCTTCTCACCTGACGTAGAGCGATTCCGTATCTGAGCTATTTTCCTGCACGCTAATCAATGCGTTAGCTTAAATTTTGGAGGAGGATGTCCGGAGCTTTCGGGTAGATTTATTTTCCGTTATCTCCGGCGACACCAGCGATCAAAATGTTCATTCTTCGAATATCAGCCAATGCGACTATGAGTGTTGGTGTCGCTGTAGAATAGTTTTGTAATATCCCTTATGGGGACTTTCTAGTAGACCCGCTTTAAGTTTTAGACGGTAGCTTGACATTACCTATAGATTTTAACATTGGAAATGATTTTGTTTTCCTATTATGGGGTATCAAATCACGAAAAAGTGCATGCTACATTTGGCACATCATGTAAGATACGTGAGAGATCGTGTTACTCTGTTTCTGAGGACGGAATCGGTTCAAATGACAAAAATAAATTAAAGCTAACTGAAACTAACCGAAGGTTGATTGAACGACTAACCCAAACTAACTAAAAGTACCCAAAAGCACAAAAAGGGTTAAAATGAATCGGAACAAATTAAAAAAATAAAAGTAAGTTAAAACTAAC
>MU194306.1:8949-19626 GCA_016904865.1 Pissodes strobi | reverse complement strand
GATCAAAAAAACCCTTACCAGCGACTGAGACTCATCACCGCAGACAGTAGCAGATTACAGCTCTTAATCAAGACCTGGAGAAATTCACACTTGTGGGGACCGAAATTTGGTCCAGTTCAATGCAGCAAAGACCCAAGCAGCAACGTTTACCAAGAGGGCCAATACAACGGGCCCTGACATCATTATGGCAGGATCGACCATTCCTTCATCCTCGTCAATCGGACTGCTGGGTGTCTCGGTCAACAGCAATATGTCATGGCATGACCATATTGCTAACATCGCAAAATCAGCCTCCCAGAAGCTTGGTGCTCTATTTCGCAACAAAAAACTCTATACACCGCAGCAGTTGCTCTTGCTGTATAAAGCGCAAATAAGACCGTGCTTAGAATATTGCTCACATATCTGGGGTACCGCAACAAAGCACACCCTAAAGCTGCTGGATTCCATTCAGAAGAGAGCTGTGCGTCTCGTCGACAACCCGGAGTTGACCCGGACTCTGGATAGTCTGGAACACCGCAGACATGTGGCCGAGATGTCTCTGTTTGACAGATACTTTCACGACAGATGTTCCCAGGATTTGGCCCGCATCATCCCGCCCCTGGCAACTCCTGTCAGACAGTCACGACAGGCGACAAGGGCGCACCAGTTCGTCGTACAACTAGAAACACCTAGAACATCGCTTTCCAGGACATCTGTTTCCCACTAATTACAACCTACATCTATTCAAGAACCATGTCAATCAATATCTTCGCACACACACCGCTCGTCGCGCGCCATAGGATCTGCCGTGTGTGTGCCACTGCCATAAAAAAAAGCATTGATTTTTCCAGTCCTATTTTTACTGTGGCTCGTTGATTGTAATACAGATTTGACATTAATCTTACATCTTGTCTATACAGGTTTTTGTTCTAAGAAGATCTATAAGTTGGTCATGCTTTACCTTATCGAAGGCATTATTATAGTCTATAAAGCAGATATAAAGGCCCTTAACGTCCAAGCATCTATGAGTTAAGACATTGAAAGAAAATAATGCCTCCCATTCCCACACCATTCCGAAAACCAAATTCTGTATCAGCTTTATCGAGTTCTAGCTTGTGATGTATTCTGGTATGTATAATTTTTAGGAGCTAATGGTTCGATGATCATTACATTCTTTGGCATTTACTTTTTTCGGTAGACATATGAATGGGATAATTCCTGTATTGTAGATTGTGTTAAATAACTCCACCAAAATATTCTTGTTTTTGTCGTTGATTAACTTGAGCAACTCACTTGGTATTCCATCTAGTCCTGCACATTTTTTATTTTTCATGGATTTGAGTACATGTTCCACTTCCGATTTAGTTATTTCCGGTCCTATGTCTCCACCCTGCCAGTCTGCAGTCATGTTAACCTGTCTATTGTCATGAAATAATTCCTCTATGTATTCTTTCCATCGTTTTAATTTTTGTTCTGTCTCCATTATGATCTTTCCCTCCTGGTCTAAAAGTATGTTTGATGTTTTTCTTCTTGCTACTCCCGCTAAGTCCTTGACTTTTTTTTATGTAGGTTGAAGTTGTCATAATTGTTTTGTAGCTCTTTTATCTCATTACATTTTTCCGAAAAGTAAGTCTGTTTTTTATTTGCCTTTGCAGTTCTTTGTACCGAGTGCTGTTATTTGCCTTGTATTTCCTTCTTTCGTTCATTAGTTCCAAGATTTCGTTTTTCATCCAATCTTCTTTTTGTATTTGCTTGATGTAAGTTGTTTTCTACTTTGGTTCTAGAATTGATGCTTTAACGAACTGCCACTGTTGTTCTGCATTTTCTTTATTTTCTTAAGATTTGGTGGTGTTTATTTTCTAAATTTGAGTTAATTTGTTGTTTGAGTTTTTCTCTGATTTCATCTGATTTAAGTTTCTCTATGTTTAGCTTATCGACTTTGTGACTGGTTGCATCTTTTTTAGTTGTAGTTGAAACCTAGCAATAAGAGGATTATGATCAGAAGATACGTCCGCACCTGAGGAAGTTTTTACTGATTGTATTGCGTTTCGGTACCTTTGTTTTAATAAGATGTAATCGATCTAATTTCTGACGATATTATTATCTGAGTCGGCTGAAGATTTCCACGTATACAGGCGTCGTTTGGATAATTTGAAAAAAGTGTTTACCACCACAAGATTATTCTCTTGACAGAATTCAATAAGACGATCGCCCCTTTCATTGCGAACACCAAGTCCATATGGTCCTACAGTAGTCACATCTTCCTTAACCGATTTTAGCATTAAAATCCCCCATAACTATTGTTATGTCTCTAGATGAAGTTAATATCAATGCCTTTTGAACAACACTATAAAAGTTTTCTATTTCCTCATCAGATTTGTTGGCGGTAGGTGCATAGATCTATACTAAGTTTAGTTTTCCGTGAGTTGTCATTAGTTGCAGCAACCTAACTCTCTCGGACAATGAGATAAAGCCTGTTACTGATTCTACTACGTTTCTAATCATAACTACTCCATAGCGGTGTAGGGTGTCATTGCCGCTAGAGTAGTAAACTTGTCCATTCTCGGTATTAAGTTCACTCGAGTCGATCCATCTTTTGTCGCTTATTCCGAGTATATCAATCTTTAGTCGCAGCATCTCTTGCTCTATGTTTCTTAATTTTCCAGATTCGTTCATACGTTCCATGTCGCGAATTTAAAAGTTGATTTGTATACTTTTAGCAAACAGGGATTTCGCTGGATGACGACCTGGGAAGCCCTGTCGTCAATGTTATCTCTTCTCCTGCCGAATTTTGGCATCCGAGAACCATGTCGGCTGTCACTTCTTTGCGCCATGATGATTTCAAGGTGGTTTCCCCTTGCCTTCCTCATAGCCGTGTAAGCACCGCTGCAGTTGTTCAACCACGCCACTTATTGCCCGATTCTTAGCCAGCAGCAATCAACTATATATCTTTGCTTGAGGTCGGTTCTGCACAACCAGCTGCCATTGTTCAGTGCTAGTTTTGGTACGCCCCGGGTGTTTAATTTCTCCGGTACCACCCATATCTGGGAGACATTCCCCTATCCGCCACCTGGAGAGGCGCCCAATGGAGGACTAGCAACCCCACACGGGTTATAAGGTTTTGTTGTGTTTAATTATTGTATGGTTTCCTATCGTGTAAGGCTAGGTTTAGGGTAAGTAGTGATACTTAGTGTAATTATGCCTCAAAAAGGTTGTAATGGAATGTTTACTATAAGTCATTCCTATAAATATTTGCGTAATCATGCTCGTATTATTTCACCTCATCCTAACACAGTATAATCTATTTGTAACAGTTTCTTACTGTTAAGGGGGATCTGTATCCCCATATTGATGAAAGATTTTTTTTAAAACTATGCTTGCAACATTTTTCAATATTTAACTGATAAATATGTTATATTACTTTTTGATGAAATTCATATTGACCCCTATTTGTATTATAAGGCTGGGAACACTCTAGTAATATATCAGTAAAATACTTTAGCATCATCTGCAGTTGCATCACAAGTCCTTGCTCAAGCCTTAAAGAAGTAATTCATAGATCTTCTGTAGCTAAACTTGATTCAGAAATCCTATGTACTTTTATTGAGACCATAATAGAAAATTTGGAAGAAATTGGCTACATAGTATGTTTTACAGTTAGTGGCAATGATGCAATAAACAGCAAGGCAATGAGTAATTTTTCACCCCGGAATGCACATAATATAGTATTACTCCATTCTATTGCCCGAGAAAGACATTGTTTCATATTTTCAACACTGTTCATCTACTAAAATGTATTACTAACAACTAGCTAACTAAAGCAGAGCAAGCATTTTTCTATTCCGATTTTGAGACAGGCCAAAAAATGTACTTCGTTTTCAGTGGCCAAAAACTTCATGAACGAGAACGAGACAAAATCTTAAGACATGGGTATTCCCTTAGTTTAAAGGCTCTTTTTCCATAGTATAGAAAGGCAAAATGTTAAATTAACTCTTAAGATCCTTAGTCCTTTTATTATAGAGGCTCTGAAAGGTTTTGTTAAGAATTTATCACCAATTTCCATTTAAACATTGCGGGGTCCTTAGGGTGGAAAAAACATACTAACAAAGTTGACATTACTATCATCTATTATGGCACCTTTATACCTATAGTGATAGATTTTTGCTTTGAAATTTAATTTTCCTTTAAACAAAAATCGAATGAGGCGCGTCTGATATGTATGCAGAAAAAGGTAAGCAAACTGCAATTTAATTTTCGATTTAAAAAAAATAGCAAAAACTTTATCAATCATAATAGTACCACTTAAAGTAATATTATAGCCCAATTAAGGTGAGAACGCATTAGGCGGTCGCGGTCCCGTCGCATCGCGAACCGTTCTCGGCTGGTCTCTAGAGATCCTTTGGAAAAGATAGGAGGAGAACGCGATGCGAGCGAGAACGTCTAGTGCGAATGCATACATTATAAAACATGGGAAAGAACTTCACCGCGCGCGGTCGAGACTAGCTCAGACCGCGATGCGACGGGACCGCGACCGCCTAATGCGTTCTCTCCTTTACGGTTCAAACTGCAAAAAAATTTTATTATATTTTTTCGAGATTCCTGCATCTAAAATGTCTACTTAACTGTGAAATTGTAAAAGAAATTGCTTTTAACTAGATTTGATGACGTCACGCGTAAGCCGTCAGGCCTTTCTGTAGGAGGTATTGGTTCGAAGAATGCAGGACCATCATATTATTATTTCAGGGGTCATGAAAAATGGAAAAAGGTTCCTATGAGCATAGGTTCGAAAATGCATAGTTTTCAGGCTACAGGGTGTTAAAGGTAAATATTTTAAAGTTCTAAGAACCGTTAAAAACATTGGAATTACATTTTAAACATAAGTACCTGTTTAACGTAGTTAAAATTCGGCATTCGTTTCGATTGGCGTACCTGCAGGGTAGGATCAAAATATTTTTATCCTCAACTTTTTTTGTGACATAAAGCTTTCAAAAATTTCCAAAAAATGTTTTTAGTATTTTTTGATATCACTTACTATTTTTGAGTAAATTAGGAAAATCTTTTGTGTAAGAGGCTTTTACAATTGCAATACTACTGTTTGGAGAACTTTTCTTTTTCATACAATCGTTAACAACAGTACTCTAATTAATAAGTATATCTTATAGGAAGGAAGTGACAGAAAACTATTCTTAAAATAATTAATGATCACAAAAACAGTAATATTACATTTTGATAAAATAAGTCATATGTCCATTGAACATCAAAAACAAAATCTGCATTGCGGTTTGACATTTGCGCGTCGGTTTTCGTGCAAATAATTCAAACATTCAGTTTTCTAAGGCTTTTTAAATAAGCTTTTGGGAATTATACTTTTAAAGAAATGACAGACATGCATGTAATTACGCACTTGCTTTTAGTACCTGTCAGGAAGCGAGACGCCTGTATGCAGAAGCGTGTCCCGATCTCTTTTTGAAGTTTGGAAATATCTTTGACAATAGTTTCCAGTAGGAAGTTTGGCCAATGATATCACCAAAATGTCATTAATATCAAGAATTTCAATAAAATAATTTTTCCTGGGAAAGCAGGTTTTCGCCGAGAAGGTATAATTATTAATTACCATAACACCCATGTATGTAGTGACGAAAATCCCCATGTTTATGTGGAATATCGCCATCAATAACAGTTTTCCATAAAGGTGTGAATGAGTATTGTCGGTAACAATTCAATTGGTCTTTTTTTACCCTTAATATTAAACGCTGAATCTTACGTGTATTTTCTGTAAATGCAATTGCCTATTTCAGTATACCTATTAGAACATATTTGAATAACACTTTTGATGAGAGGCAGATAGGAGAAGTGAACCAAATCACTGGCCATCTCGTTCCCCGGATTTAAGTTCATATTACTTTTTTTTGTCGGAACATCTTAAGGCAATGGTTTATACTACTCCCGTAGAAAGCATAGAAGAATTAACAAATTGAATCGTAAATGCTTGCAAAGCAGTAAGGAATAGGCCTAGATTTTCGCTAGAATTCATCGTTCAATGATCCGTCGAGTGAGAAATGGAAGGAGGCAATTTTCAACATTTATTGTAAAGTATTCCAACGAGGGCTGAACAGAGGCTTATTTTTGACGTTCCCCCTTTGAAACAAACCAAAATAGCCATTCGATATATTTTTTCTGCTAAATTCAAAAATTGAACCAAAAAAATACATTTGAAGCAAAAACAAAAGACTTACGCCAAGAATGAACTGTTTTTTAAATGGCATATTACTACATTGTTGGACTCCTAAAGAAATCTAAACACTTTTCATGTATAATATCCTATGCCTATCTTCAGTTGCTTACGTTATATTGACAGTTGAAAGTCGGGCATTTTGATACTTTGACAGGCTCTAAAATCGAAACCGAAACCAAAGAAAACGGTAAGAGCATCGACCAATGGTCAATGGTAAGACTAACTTCGAATTTAACCCGCGGATAAAATTAACTGGAACTTTTAACCCTTCGGTTAAATTCAAAGTTACTGTCACTCGATAGTTTATGAAAACTTAAGATAGGAATGCACAAACCGTTTTCTTTGATCTCGTGCGGTTTAGATTTTATAGCGCCTCTCAAAATGACCGACTTTCAACTGTCAATATTTCCTAAAGAGCTAAAGATAGGTATATGATATTCTTATACACGAAAAGTGTTTAGATTTCTCTAGAGAGTCCAAAAATGTAGTAATATACAGGGTGTTCAATTTAAAAACAGTTCACTCATGGTCTAAGTCTTTTGTTTTTGGTTCAAATGTTTTTTGGTTAAATTTTTGAATTTAGCACAAAAAATACATCGAATGGTTATTTTGTTTTGTTTTAAAAATACAGGGAATGTCAAAAATAAGCTCCTGTTCAATCCTAGTTGGAGCACCCTATACCTTATCTGTTAACGGCTCGTACGAAATTAAAATAAGTTGACTTTGGACATTTGCCTTTAACCCCTGTATTTTGAAAATTATGCATTTCTGATTTTACGTTCATAGGAACACTTTTTCATGCTTCGTCGTAAATGTCAAACTGCCATGGTTTTCAAGCGAATTTTGATTTTTTTTTAGGTAGGGCAGATAAAAAGGCATATTTTGATTTTACTGGTTTTTTGTGACGATTGATTATTTTAAGAATGATTTTATGTATTTTTTGCTTCTGTAGGAAATACTTGTTATTCAGGGTAGTGTTGTTAAAGGCCCTGTTAGAAACAAATGCTCTTCAAAAAGTGGTATGGCAATTGGAAAAGAGGCTTTTCCAATTGCCATAGCTTAAAAGACTCTCCTAATTAACTCGAAGAATGAAAAAATACTAAGAATGTTTGCTTAATTTCAAAGTTTTTTATTTTTATTTTAAAGAGTGCTACAAAAAATTGGGGATAAAAATATCTTGGATCCACCCTGTGCACGAATGCCGAATTCAATGGGTTCTAAGAAACTAAAAATAAACTGACTTTGCACATTTAACTTTAACCTCTAAATATCTTGAAAACTATGACACTTTATACATTTTAATCAAAATAAATTTCCCTAAAAATCACTTAAATTTTAATTTAAAAGAGTTCAAAAGATGAAGTGGTATCATATCGAACTGCACAAAAACAATACACAAGATTAGGATGTTATATTCCAAAACATTCTGGAAATGATGCAAGCATTTCTATGATTATGTTTAGTGTTTCGAATTTTTCAAATATTTCCAAGCCGATATAAGTCTTGCAAGTGCTTGTTATTCTCTAGAATAAAATAATTTTAATATTTCTTATTTCTTCAAGATATTTTTGGCAAGACAACAGTAACGTACTGATTAATAATATGACTAAAGTAGTTAGATTGCTAAAGAGTTTATATTTTCGTATAGAAGGTTTGATTGAAGTAGTCACGTCCTTTGGCATATAACCCATATAACTCTCGCCCAATCAGTGTGAATGTCTCCTGTAAATGTCGTAGCAGGATAATTCATTTGCCATTCATCTCTGCAGATGTTTCATGATGTGGTTCTACAGTAAATTTAAAGCGAAAAAGATTTGTTAAAATAAGATGCTTGGTTTTCGAAATAGGTACAATATTTCAGGTGTTTTAAACTTATCTCAAATATATCATGCTATAACTACTCTGTTAGAATTTTATATGCTTCTTGCTGCATACCCACAAGAAACAGAATCGCATGCAGCCACTATTAAAAGATAGTTTATTGTGCTCTTAACCGAATTTATTATTTTATAGTGCCTTGACTAGCAATATCGAACAGACATGCTTCCAAATTCGTTACATATTGCAACAGGGACAGCACTTTTATCCACAAGTTTTTATGAACGAAAATAAAATCGTAGCTCGAGTTTTATTGGCAATAGGACAAATCGATCAGACTCGGGGGACAAAGGAAATAAGTGCCTGCCCTGTACATTATTTCGAAACGGGCAAAAATTGAAGCCGATCAAAGGGTCATAAAAGACTAATATCTCAGGGGGAAATGCTATTTGTGCATGGCATATTCTTTCCATAGGCAACCAGCTACAAATTGACGAAGATATTTTCGTTTTAGTTGCCGATATGCATTGATTACTGTACTATAAAATGTATTGAAAGAATTTTGCTCCCTTTTATCTCTCAGTGGTGTATTTAATTCGGGGGGGTGTTGGGGCTTCTTTGGTACTTTATAACAAGTTGCGAAAAGAGTGTGTATTAAGCACGGGAAATTTTCCAAGTAGTGGCGGCTCGTGGCTTCACCGTGAGGTGAGGTGAGGCAAATGCGCAGGGCCGGATTAACCATTGAAGAGGCCCTAGGCAAAAATAATCTTAGGGCCCCCTATGGAGAGCATTCATCATATTTTCTGGTAGGGTAGACACTTTTTTGATAAAGTAAAATGTGAATCAGAAACAAAAATAGTTTTTAAATATATATATTATAATAATATCTTGATTTAAAAAATACGTTTTTATTTTAAAAAGAGACATAAAAAATCAAAGAATATTAAGAAACTTACCTGCGAAATATTTCTTCAATAAACTTTTACTCTTTTTCATACAGAATATTCAGTCAAACACACAATAAAAGCTCTTCAGGTATTGACAACATTTCATTAAAAGTATTTAAGAGGTTAGCTGATTATGTACTAAGCGCTCTTGTGATGGCAATAAATAAGTTCTTTGACACTGGCATTTTTCCTGACTGCTTAAAAACTGCCTTGGTAATGCCACTATTTAAGAATGGTAATGTTTTGGATCCATCTTGTTGTCGCCCCATTTCACTTCTGCCAACATTGTCAAAAATAATTGAAATAATCTTTAAATCGAGAATGGTCAACTACCTTCAAAAATACAAATTGCTGAATGCTTCACAATTTGGATGACAGAACAACAAGGGTACCTGTGATGCAAAATTTAACTTCCCTTGAAAGGATGTATCTTGGACTCAATCAGGGAGAGATGGCCGCAGCAGTGTTTTGCGACTTTTCAAAAGCTTTTGATTGTGTGGATCGGGGAATATTGCTGCGGAAACTTTTCCATTATGGTTTTAGAGGTATGCCCTTGAAATGGTTAGAATAATACTTGACTAATAGGAAACAATACATTAAAGAATTAAATGGTTTGTCATCACATCAGAGCATTGAGCATGGGGTTCCTCAAGGCTCATTGCTCGGTCCGCTTTTGTTTCTTATATGCATCAATGACCTAGCATCCATCAGCATTAATGGATCATTTACATTATTTGCTGCTGATACATCAATATTATGGCTAGGAACAGATAGTGATATTTTGAGGGATATCATCAATCACGACATTGGGGCAGTGATGGACTGGTGCGATAGCAAAATACTAGTGTTTAATATATCTAAAACCAACATTTTATCATTTAATTGTCCTGTGATCACATACATAACATGAGGAAAAAATTAGCGTCTGCATGCTACGCTATAAGGGTTGTAGAAAATGATTTGGGTCAGGATTTGACTAGGGGAATATACTTTGCCTTGGTGGAATCTCATTTAAGATATGGTATTCAATTTTGGGGTTTTACCAGCAGTCAGCTCATTCAGCCTATTTTTGTACTTCAGACGCGGGCCATGCGATACTCGTGTGGGGTTGGTCCCAGAGAGCATTGTAGACCTCTGTTTGTTCATGAGAGGATTCTGACATTGACCTGCATATTTATTCTTATGACAGTGAATATGGTTCACAGAAAATATAAATCATTGGGTAACAGTGCTGCAAGTGTTACCAGATTCAACAACGATAACTTACGCCTGCTTATACCAAGATATGCTTTAACGAAAAAATCTATTATCTATGAAGGTATTAGAATGTTTAGTCACTTGCCTCTGGAACTTAAAAACTTGCAATGTTCTAAATATTTCAGTAAGAGAGTGAAGAAACTTTTACTAAGCAAGGCATATTATTCTCTTGATGAATTCTTTGCTGACAGACTATAATGCCAATTTTATTTATTTTATTGAAATTTTGTTAATATTGTATATATTTTAATATCCCTGTCGCATTTTATTGATATTTTTGTGTATCATTTAAGTGTATTATGCATTTTATTGTTTGTCTGTCTACTATGCTTTGTTTTTTGTTTTTGTAGTTATTTTATTCAAACTCTTGTTAGAAAGCCCCCATTTATAATATGGGCTTTCTATAGGGCGAGACCAATCGGGACAAAAACTTCGTAACGG
>JAEQML010066807.1:0-19627 GCA_016904865.1 Pissodes strobi | reverse complement strand
TCGCAGTACCAGTGTGTTGACATCCTATTTTTATGAAAATAATTTACCTAGACACCATGTGCAACGACGCCTTTTTCTCTACCTAGTCAGTAGCTTCAATCCACCTTTTCTGTACTCAAATGTAACTTTAGTTATAATGAAATGAGCGTAGGCCAAATCACTTTGTTTTAACATACTAATTGAGATTTCGAATTTAAAGGAGCACAAAATTTAAAGGGAGCATATGGTTGACCCAAATATGTTCAGGTAATTTCTGTTATGATCTAGTTATTTAAAAGTTCATCAGACAATAAGATGTGACATAATAAGAAGAAAACTAATTAGCATTATTACCACTTATCCCGCTGTGATTTACTTTTTCTTTTACTTGACTCTCCCCCAAGCTTAATTCAATCTGATAAGGTGGCGATAAAATTCTGTATTCCTTAATAAATGAAATATAGATTGGCATTAGCACTGAGTTTTAATGAGAGATTCATAAAATACCAAGGATATAAAATACATCAGTTATGTTTCGATAAATACAGAATACAGGTACACTAATCATTATGAATTAAACTTAATTTCTAGGTGTTAATGCCAATCCGTAACCTGCAATTCAGCCGTAATAGATTCTAGTACACCTTCTCTTACGACGAGTGACGAATCTCGAACAACGTTTCGTGTAGTACTTTACCAAGTCCGGCGAAATTACTTTTCTTAACTACTTATTTTCTTTCCACGGGCCTCTGGTACTTAGAGATACTTTTCATGAGTTGGTCAATGCTGTTAATCATTTAGACTGTGTAACATGATAGATAAAGTTTTACTTAATTTTTCCGAGTGCCCATATATTTTTGAGAAGAGTAACGATTTACCGAGCGTGGAGACTTTTTCATACTAATTTTTCGAGGCCCCTCTTCGTCATAGTAACGTGCTATCGAGCATGGCAGAATATTTTCTGACTAACTCTTTCCCAAAGATTTTTAGCTTTTTATACCATCTTTCAAGGCTTGCGTCTTGTTTTTCCTCTCGAGAAATGTTTCGCTAAGAACACTTAAAATTCCGAAGCCACTGAAAATTTTAATCTGGCAATTAGCGTTTTAACATGTTTTGTAAATTCCAATCTGGGTCTTAGTACCGCGCCGGGTGTTCCAATCTAGGATAATTAAAATTGGTTGTTGCAGTTAGCATGATTTTTGCATTCCGATCTCAGATCTTTGCTCGCTAAACATTCTTAATTGGTCATGGTTTTCTTTTTAGAGCAAAGTATTAGGGGCACCTGTTTGTGAAGCGCGCACAAGGGAGTGGGTGATAGTTCTTGTAGTTCATCTAATTTCACGTTATAATGCAGTCGAAAAAAAATGAAAGTCGGCTGCGCTTCTAGTCTTATTTCGGTTCTGGTGCAGTTTATTTGAAATATATTCCAATAGTAAATTATTTTATTTTAAAAGGGCATCTGATCGGTGCTATTGTTGTAAATCTCCCTGAATTTTCCGTAGGCAAAGTAGTTTAACTTAAGATGCGGTTCGGGCGTTATGCCTTGAATATCAATTTAATTTTCTTTTTTAAATAAAAATATTATTTTATTTGAGTGCTCTCTTGGCGAACTAGTACAAGCTGGAGTTATTTTTCAAACAATTTAAAATAATTATAAAATAATTTGTTAAAATGATTTAACCAGAATCAGTTACTAAATGCGTTTCATTACACGACCCGAGACGTACACCATCAATCGTTTCGGTCGCACGGCTGTAGTCGCGTCATTAAAAAGGGTCCCGTATAATTACATGAAAAGCAGTCACCATTATTTCGCGCTGCTCCAGTCACGCGATTATAGTCATTTCAGTCGTCGCATTCGAATTCGACCTTAAGCAATTCTGTTTTACCGCGGTGCAAACCCAAATTTGTTTTAATTGCGTGGCTTATTGTTTCCTTATATGATTCCACCTAACTAAGCATATATACGGTACACTAATTAGACTTATTTGGATAACAAGAATTTTTGGTTGATTTGTAAAGTATCGAAGATCTTTTAAAACTGCATCAAATATTTTTTCATAATACCTCTCTGAAAACTATCATTTTCGACGCCTCTGTAGAGCAAAAAAAGTTTTCCGGTGCGGGCGCACGGGAAAAGTTTTTCCCGTTCCCTAATTTCAAGTGCTAAATTTGCAGCTATTTCGTTACAAAATAAGCATAAAGTATAATAAATCGGGTTAAAATTATACAGTGATGCAGTCTACAAAATTAATCTAGTACATTTTAGCTTCAATAGTCTAATTTTAAGTAAAATTATTTTATTTATTCTGACCTTACTTGTCACAAATACATCAAAACTAGCTGCCTATTCAATTATAATAAAGCATACAAACACATTTCCATAGCAATGCTTGATAAATATTAGGTTTGTTCTAGCAGCGATTTCAAACCAAAGCCAACCCATCCGGAGTTTGCGCATAGCGATTTAAGTGTCGCTTATATTGCAATGCGCAAACTCCGGATGGCTTGGCTTTGGTTTGCCATCGCTGCTAGAACAAACCTATTAGATACCTGTGTCTTGCTTGTCTTTCAAGTTTGACGTTTGCTTACATGATTTTTGGATACCTACATAAAATTCTAATAATTTTATGTTTTGATTTCAGAGAGGTATTATGAAAAATATCGTTCATTACACGTCCAGAAACAGCTTTTCACGTGCTTGCACGACTTCCGGTGTTCGGGTACGCCTCACACCAGAAATTGTCGTGCGCGCACCGGAAAAGCCTAGTTTGCGGACTGGTAATGAAATATTCTATTTTTTTCAAGATGTAGAGAGTATTTGGAACCAAAGATACATACGATAATATATTGTCATTTAATCGACATGCTATCATAAATCAACAATAAACCGAAAACCGTTGACCTTAATTAAACCAAATGTATTTAATAGAAGCCAATCAGTGGCTGTTAGTGGAGTGCGAAGTGGTTCCAGGATTTCTTCAAAAATTTATCTTGAGACTTTTCTGATTATTAATTTTTCTGATGACCTCATCATTTATACATCAGCCAATGTTTTCTTGGTTGCGTATGCTGATGTTGTATTTTGATCGTTAAAGAAAACTACGACTGTCTAAAATCAGGTATAGTCTGAAAAAAAACAAACTCACTTTAGTTTGAATTATTTGATGATTCCGATAATGACTTAAACTTAATCGTTGGGAGTTATCTTTGACGAAGATCGAAAATTGACGAGTGCCTCGCGACAATAATCATTTTGGCTGCCGTCAAGGTCGAATGTTACAAATGCGGATACAGACATCAAATTCATTCAAAGAAGGGAGATTCTTTGTGATGTATTGACTCGGGAACACATGCAAGCTGCTGTATATATATTACAATAAGTAATTTTTCACTTTTCGCATGGCCCTCCGCTCGCTACGGGGGTTCAAGAAAATGAAACTATCCAGGGGCTAACCCAAACGTAACCCAAGACATACCCAAAATCAAGAAAAAAACTGTTTAGAAACTTAACCATAAAAAAAAGCAACGGGGTTTGAACCCGGGCCGCCGCACCGATAGTCACCGAATTGAGACCTAACCATCTAAACCTCTAGACCACGACGGCTCTTGCTGCAAATTGATTGCATCAAGATGGCGCTAGTATGCATTTGTAACATTCGACCTTGATGGCAGCCAAAATTATCACTGTCGCGAGACCCTCATGAAAATTGGGCGTTCATATTAACGCACTCACTCGTATAGTGGATATTCTTGTTATGAACTCAATTTTAGGTCCATATACACTAACAAACAAGTATTGTTAACTCTTTGTTATGCAAAATAGCCATTCGATATATTTTTTCTGCTAAATTAAAAAATTGAACCAAAAAAACATTTGGACCAAAAACAAAAGATCTACGCCATAGATGAACTGTTTTTTTAAATGGAACACCCTGTATATTACTACATTTTTGGACTCTCTAGAGAAATCTAAACACATTTCGTATATAATATCCTATACCTATCTTTAGCTGTTTACGAAATATTGACAGTTGAAAGTTGGGCATTTTGACAGGCTCTAAAATCTAAACCGCATGAAATCAAGGAAAACGGTTTGTACATTCCTATCTTAGGTTTTCATAAGCTATCGAATCGAATGTCAATAACTTTCAATTTAACCGGAGGGGTAAAAGTTCCGGTTAATTTTATCCGCGGGTTAAATTCGAAGTTAGTGCCATTCGATAGCTTATCAAAACCTATGATAGGAATGTGCAAACCGTTTTCTTTGATCTCATGCGATTTAGATGTTAGAGCTTGTCAAAGTGTCAAAATACCCGACTTTCAACTGTTAATATTTCGTAAACAGCTAAATATAGGCGAAATGTGTTTAGATTTCTCTAGAGAGTCCAAAAATGTAGTAACATACAGGGTGTTCCATTTAAAAACAGTTCATCCATGGCGTAAGTCTTTTGTTTTTGGTTCAAATGCTTTTTGGTTCAATTTTTGAATTTAACAGAAAAAATACATCAAATGGATATTTTGGTTTGTTTTAAATATACAAGGTAAAAATAAAGCCCCTATTCAGTCCTCGTTGGAACACCCTGTACACTATTTTTCCTATGACCACCTATGAAAATGAGAAAAAAGCACACTTTACATTCTTAAGGTCCTTAAGGAAACTATTAATATTACACGCGTACTGAAAAGTAATTTTCAACACAGATTTTAGTGTGAAAAAGTTGTTTTTTTCAGCACTAGTGCGGAAAATATTCAACATAACACATATAATCATCATTTACCCTATAATACTTACCTGTATAATTACTATCTATGTATGTAAGTGATGTTATTTTTGTTAATTTAAAAAATGACGTCATTACTAGTGTCAAAGTTCAATTTGAATCCGGGTATTTTCATCAAGTTTATATCAGTGCCAGATGAGATAATTGAAGCCGCAAAGAATGTTAATTCGTTTTTACCAGAAAAATCGGAACAGAATATGAAACTTTCAATCAGTGGTGTTTAAAAAAGAAAATAAGCAATCGTGAAAATGAGGAGGTAATTTAAGTTTATTTATCCGAGGGTTAGAAGACATCAACCCCATGGATGATCGAGGTTTTCGATGCTACAAACAATGTTTTTCTACTCCTACACCCTACACTCTAATTGATTTATCAGACATTTACCACCAGTATCATAATAAAGCCATTGATTTGTATAAGAGTGGATAAGCAATAAATAGACCAAACATGGCAAATTTACGACCGTGAAATGTAAACAAAACGATTCCTATTTTGTCTTGCGCATTAGAGACTTAGTGGGCGCCATCTGTTGCAGTGTGAAGGTCATTAGGCAGGCCCGGACTCCAAAATTTGAACTCGTACTCTTGTGATTATGAACGAAAGTAATTATTTCACCAAATATTCGGTAGAGTAGTCTTGCCGATTGTGAAATGAGCCAGTTAGCATAGTGAAACAAACAATAAGGTATAAATAAGTAATACTTATAATAATTATACTTACTTGAAATAGGAAATCCCGGGTATTTTGCATCTACTGCTACACAAACACAACCATACACTTCGGGATTCTATTTTGGTAGCATCGCCCATTGTTTATGTGCGTATTGTTCAATTAAAACGAAAATCAAAATAGGGTACGCACAAAGCACAAACGTGAACCACTAAACTAAAACTAATTAAGCAACTACAAACACTAGGTCCAAAGAAAATCAATAAAAAGTAAAGTATTCGAATTATCAAAACAAAACACCGCCCGCGCCGTCAAAACGAAAACACGTCAAAGACAAAAGCCAAGTTCGGGCCTGATCGAGGCCTGCTGAGACGGCAAGTGTTTTAGTGCGCATAACGAAACGAGATCTTCTTTATTTACGTTTTTCGATTTTGCGTCGATTTTGTCATGCGCAGAAACCCGTTTTTTCGCCCATAGGTTGCCACTTTTGAATAGTGCAACAGGCGGCTATTGCTTATCCACTCCTATACAAATCAATGAATAAAGCTCATTACGATACTGACATTTCATTACTAAACTGGGTTATAACCAATCAAAATTCAACACCACAGTGATATTCGGTCAATATCAAAGACAGCCATGATCATGACAGATTCAAAATTTGTCAATTTTGACAGGTCATGGACAATTTACTTAGTAAATTTAAAAAACAAAGATTAATTTTCATTATTGACTGGTCGTATGCAATTCACATTTAATGGCCATTAAGAGCCTCGCATTCATTACGACACTCGCCTACGGCTCGTATCGTAACTCTCATGCTGGGTCCTAATAGCTATTATTAAATGCTCAAATAGTGCATGCAACTCACATTTAATGGCATAAAATACAACTAGTGATTTATTTTATAATATTCAATAAAAGTTATATGTGTTAATAATCAATAAAAAGTCAAACCTCATCTACTGGTTAACTAACAAGAGCGTTAATTATTCTTATTTAGTTAAAAAGGGTTTTATTGAATGTTACCGAAACTAATAATAATTTCTTTAGGACATAGAAGAATTTCGAAAATTGCTAAATTATCTAAATGACGAAGTTGCTCCAGCTGTATGCATTTTTACTCTTATAAACTGTACATATGCTATTTCTGGTACATTATGGTTATTAGCATCTCAATATGATATAACAGAGGATAGTGTGCCATTATATGCTGCAGTCAATATTTTAATTGTTATCCTTTGGTGGTTTATTGCATCAGTTCCATTTATACAAGTAAGTAAAATAATGTTTATATTAATCCAATATTTTATCCGTATTTAAAATACTCAACTGATGTAAGAACGTTTTACCCCATATAAATCTGACGGGTCGACTAAGTACAGATGTTGTCAGTTGTACTTTTAAAATAAGCATTTGCAGATGTCGAAAAAAATCCCTTCTAAATATGAAGTAAAGAGTTTTGCTTTAACGTATAAGGTAGACGTAAAAGCATTTTCTTTCCGTATGCATAATCATTACCTTATACTTGCGAGGACATACTTCATGTTTAAAGTAAATGTTGCCAACAACAATTTTATGGCCTGACTTAAAAATAGATCTCCCTTCACAGAACCTTAGTCAGTCTGCATTCTTGTAAACGCTTAGGTGGTCTGTTTCGATTAGATGTTTACATTTTTATTATTAGAGTAATAGTGTTTTATTTTGCATTGAGAGTACATCATACCTTCCTCTAATGGTAGTAAAAGTGGGCAGTGAAATCAGAGTTCCCAAAATTAAAAAAGAAAGATGAAGCCATTGGGCTAGCCGCTAGATACAGAAAGCTTATTGAAAAAATAAGCATGAGATCGAAATTGTTGAAAAACTAACGTTAAAAATCGATTGGAGTGGGAAAAGAACTTACTGAAAGCTATGAAAGTTCTAACATTGGCAAAATTAGAGGGGCCATCAATGTTGGTATTCCAAAAACAGAAACCAACCAAGATTTACTAATGCAAAGCAACTTCAGTACTGAGCCCTCGTCAAACTCAAGTATCCCGATTGACCAACCGTCTTTACCACCAAAGAAAATGGCGACAAATATGACACAAATGAAACTACTACAGTACCACACAAATATAGTAGAGGGGAAGTGCCAAATAGGGAATACCATTTTGTTTTTGCTTCGTAATTTTTTTGTTTTTTAAAGGAAGTTTTTGATTTTTTTTCAGAAATATATTTTAGTATTTTATTTACAAGGTTTTAATGTTAGAAACGAGAAATTTTGTATAATGGTGTGCTTAAAGAATAATCTATGAAAAGGGGGAATTTTGTTCCTAATGTAGAATATGTACCTAATATGGTATATGCTATGATCCTAATATGGAATAGGGTAATGCGGATATAGGTAGGCAAATAATGCGATTAAAAATGAAACAGTATACATTTTAAGACATTTTTTGATTACTTTAACAGAATGCTTTTGCAGTTTCTTTCATAAAATTTTAAAATAAAAAAGTTTACCTAATATGGAATATTCTAAAATAGGAACAGCTTGCTATTCCATATAAGGTACCCTGCCATCTTTATTTTCTTTGGCCATATTCACGCGTTTACAACAAGCCAAACTTACATTGCAATATCAGAGACGTAAACTTAAGTTATATAACCATGCAACACACAATCAGGTATTTCTGAGTTTATTCTAACTAGGTGTATCGAAATTTCGAATACATACCTTAAATAATTTACGATGTCGCGTAAACACAAATCGGACTGAAAAATGACAACACCTACGCTCAACGATTTATAAACGCCTGAGAGCAGTCGCATCCAGCCGTATCAATGTATTGGCGACGTTGTGGCGGTATTGCCACACTTGGGTAGTTCAATTTTAGGGTATTCCATATAAGGAGCGTATTCCATATATGGCACTTTTCCTCTACAAAAACAGCAAGCATGAATTCCATGCTTCTTAAGAAATCTGCTTTGCAAGCTACAGTAACTGATGGGACAAGTGACATACTTATAAAGTAAAATGAAAAAATACTTTAATTTTTAACTCAGCTTATAAACCTACTTTATAATAGTAATAATTAAAAATCGTTTATAATAATACTGATTTTTTTTTCTTATTTGCTGTCCTTGTCGACGAAGAGTAAGTGCATCAGGATGCTGATGATCATCTTCATCTTCCAGTAGCTCCTAAGCTGGTTCGAAATTAGGATCCCTCAATGTTTTTGTAATGTTCCGGAGCACCATACCATATTTTTGGCACATTTTACAGTTTTACGCGACATAGGAAAACTGGTTTTACTTGGCTAAAATATCGTTCCACTGTCTCTCTAGCCTTTTTCAAAAATATCGGCTCAGCACCAGGAGCAGGTTTTTGTAAACGATGTCACGTTACTATCCTATATTCATCATCACCAACTAGCACACATTTTCTTCGTTTCTTAATAGTCATCTAACCTGTCATTTTTCCACATCCTTGTATAATGCACATATTCAGGCCAGCTAACATTTCTCTGCCATCACAACTATCACAAGTGGCTTGAACATTCAAAGTAGGATTACTTTCTTGATTTATCTACTCATCTACATGCTTTGTTGGTCTCAATATCCTACGTGAGTGCAGTCAACCACACCAATTGCTGTTGGAAACGTAAATTTGCTTTCTCATAACTGTTTAGCATGCCTTATTTCATTGTTGGTAGTTAGGAACTTCATCCATTAATTTGCCTGTGCAATTATATACTGTCAACCACTGCATTTACATCCCGAGATAATGTAGGCTCAGTAACATCAAGTTCTTCGCCGATTCCTTTTGGTAGCCGGTATCTGCGAGAAAGCGTAAACATATTTTCGTTTTATGTACGGACGACAGTGCACCTTCCCACCTTTCTTCATTTGGACCTACAAATCTATCAATAACCTGCTAAAAAGATGCCTTCCTCAAAGCGGTATAATTATTTAAAATAACGAACAAGTGTTGGGTAAGCGTAGCTTGTAATCCCTCACGTGAACAACATCCGCCATTGCACTTGCAAAGAAAATCGATTATGCATGCTAATTCACTTCCATGTAACGTAAATATGATTCACTTCTAAAAGATCTACTTATACACTACAAATAAAAAGTTTCACTAGAAATACTATAAATGAAAGGTCTAGTGCAAAATGTGCCTAAGTTACATTTTTTAAATTTCGAGAAAAACGCATTTAAAGTTTTTATTTGTTGCTGGAAATATTACTGTGAAACATAAAATTATTGAATCTAGGACTGTTTTTTCGAATGACAATTTTGCGAAAGACAGTTCTTCGAAGGACAGTTTTTCAAATGGACAATTATTCGAATGGATAATTATCCGAACGGATAGTTTTTCGAAAAGACAAATATTCGAAAGGACCGTTTTTGGAAAATATTAAATTAGAGAAAACATAAAGATAATTTTGTTATGGCAGGCGTATAGGCGACTATAATATAAATGTTAAGAGGTATTATTAGGGTTTGCATGGCCCTCCACTCGCTTCGCTCGCTACGGCGGCTCAATCAACAAGTGCTAACCAAAACTAACCCAAGACTAACCCAAAATTAGGAAGAAAATGTAAATTAATAAAAAACAGTAAACAAAACATCTCTCGCGACCGACAGGAATCGAACCCGCAGCGCCGAAATGACAGGCAAGAACGCTACCTTCTACACCACCGTTGCAGAAATTTTGCTAAGACGGTAAACGGGACTAACCCAAACTAAATTAAAAATTCGAAAAATGGTACATTCGAAGAATTACACATTCAAAAAATTGTCGATTCGAAGAATTGCCTTTTTGAAGGACTGTCCATTCGAAGAAATGTCGTTGGAAGAACTGTCGTTCGAATAATTGTCATTCGAAAAACAATCCGGATTCAAAATTATTCGTCAATATCCGTTTCAGAATCAACTCCATCCTCCAAACCTTTATTTTGAAGAGAGCGCCATTGTCGCTTTCTTATCCATTCAGGTTCTTTAAAAAAAATCAGTATCTCCTGATGTTACAAAACGCAGCAGGTCCATAATATTTTAATATTTAACGCTTTTTATTGGTAAATTTTTCCCCATTTGCTGGCTCTGCCGCTATTGCGACTTTAGCCAACTTTATATAGCTTGATTACGGTAGATTTGCCACAATAGGTTGATTTTAGCTTTAGGCGATTTCCTTTATGGAATTCTATCTGTCTCGCTTGAGAACTTCCAGGAACAGATAGTTTAAGATATGGTGCAAACTAGCCCTTAAAAGCTTTAATGTTCATAATCCTGTCATCATCTCGCAGTTTCCATCTGTCCTCAAAGTACGTTTAAATGGGTGCTTTCTATTGCAACTCTCCAATAAATTGACGTAAAATTATGGATTGTTGACTTTGTCACTTTTTTCTTTTTTTTTTCTATTAAACCGAAGTCCCTAACTGTCGGCATCATGATGTAACCAGGAACTGCATACATAACTTGAATCCTATCAAACACAGCTGATCAAGAAAAGCAAACACAAATCTGTTTTTATTTTGACTAAACAGTATTGCTTAAGAAATTTGTGATTATTTGTTCCGTTTTTAGTAACAAAATCATCCAAGCATGAAATTACTACGTTGGGTCCTTTCCGCACAAAATGTTTAGCATATAGGATACCCAGTTCTCTGACTAGTAGCAAGCTTTTTTATTCCTAAGTTGTAGACCCAAAGCTGCCCAAGTATTCATCTTGAACATTCGTGACTGGAAGTGGCATGATCTTTTGATAATCCAAATCAAAACATAATCCAAGGGCTCGTGGGTCTTTCTCTTTGACTGCTTCGGTTAATTTTTCCTGAAAAACATCGGCCTTTCTTAAATGAAGCTCCTATTGAGTTAGTTTACTTTTTTCATTTTCATTATTGTTTATGTCTGCTTGCTGTAAGGAAACTAAAAGTAAATTACAAGTCTTACAAATATCTTTTCTGAGAAACCCAAAACTAATATTGTATTCCTTAGTAAAGACTATCCGAAATATTTCATAACTAACTTCTGCTTCATCATGCGATAAACCTACGATGCAAAGTTAGAATCCAGATATTTTCTTAACTTATTTTGTGTGCGTGAATAATGCGACTCCCGGGCACGAAGTTCTTCGATAAACCTTCTTACTTTATTTAGGATGTCAGTACTTGTGCGTTTCCGTCTTGATTCGGGTCGTCCTCTTAGATTTTAAATAATAATGGAATATGTCTGAATTTTGTGTCCGAGTCTAGACATTTCTATCCCATGTGGATCCAAGACAGCATTCTGGCACATCACTACTGTCCGTTCTTCCACTTGCACTTTACATTTACATGACACTTTTCTGCTTTTTGCGTCTTCTTTTCTATGTGTTGAACGCTGTGGGATATGTGGCTCAGTAGAACCTTTTAAATAAATATTTTGTTTCGCACTGGTGGATAAAGCTTTTTATTTTCGAAAAATAATGCTTTGCTCCCCAACATCAAGTTTACAGGGGCAAAATTTCCGCTTTTGGTTCCCTTTTTCTTTAGGCAGTTTTTTGTTTTTGGTTTTTTTTTCATCTGTTGTTATTCTTGATTCTTCGCTTTTGTTTTGGAGAAATTGGGAAACTAGACTGAGGAACTTCATTGCTTTCAACAGGACAGCTTGTGGGCCAGACCGATTCTTTTGAAGAAGCACCTTTATATAAACAATCAGGCAAAAAGTGGTTAGATTGTTTCTTTATAGAAGATTTTTTACAATAATAATAATAATAATAATAATAATAATAATAATAATAATAATAATAATAATAATAATAATAAGCTCTTTATTTCCAACAGGCAATTCACATACAAATTAAGAAAAAGTAATTTACAAAAATATTGTTATAAATAATGAAATAAATAATAGTTATAATTTAAATAAACTAGCAAACTAAACTAAGACTAAAGATAATTAATGTAGAGGAACGAAACCGCTCAGGAACTGTACGAATACCGGAAAGTAAGTTAGGAAAACTAAAAAAAGAGTGGCAGAGGAAAAAGGAATGAAAACAAGGGAAATACAGATGAAAAATGAAGTTGAAGAATGTGGCGATACAGTTCAGGTGGGAAACCAGATGCCTCACGCAGGTGCTTCAGGACGTTAGACAAGCCGCTGGTATGTATATCACAGGCGTTTGATACAAGAATTAGAAGATTGAAATTATTGTACATGTTGTGAATGAGGCTCTGGTACAGGATATTTCATAGTGAACGCGGGTTGCTGTCTAGCTCCCAAACGCTGTATATGAAATGGTATACTTTCCAAAAGAACGGGACAATCGATCATATCATGGAGAAGCTCATAAAGGAATGTCACCGATTGTGAGTCTCTGCCCGCAGACAGTGACAGTTCCCCGGATCTAGACAACAAAAGGTTATGATCAAACCCTCTGTCTGGGTAGATACCGTTCTCTCTGAACATATGATACTTGAGAAATCGCCTCTGCACAGCCTCCATCGAATCAATGTGGCAATTATACAACGGACACTATACAAGTGACCCATAATCCAGCCTTGTTCTGGATTAAACTGTTTACAATTTCTAATCAGAAAGCCCAACATTCGTGACGCACCAGCCACCATCTGCTCTATATGAGGAATAAATTTAAATTTCTCGCCAAATACTATACCAAGATCCCTGACAGTTGACGATCTATCCAAGACAGTTGGAATAGTTGAAGACGATGGGACTTTTTATTCCATGATAGGTAATACAATACACTACATTTTGGGACGTCAAGTCTGCAAAGGTGTCAATGCGGCTGAAGGCTTTAAGATCGTCAGCGTAGGCCAGCTTGAAACAGTCAATCTTGCTAATTACTTCGTCAACAAATATATTGAATAGAAGGGGCCCAAGGTTGGAGCCCTAAGGTACCTCCAAGGTTTGGATAAATGTGTCAGATCTAAAGCCCTCAATCTCAACAAACTGCATTCGATCCAAAAGATATGACTTTAGGAGTGCGATGAGATGATACTGAAAAACCAAAGAGATTGTATGTCTTCTGTAATAAATACATAATTATCAATCTGATCAAACGCTTTGCGGAAGTTCGTGTAGATTACGTCGACTTGGCTCCTATCGTTGAGGGCCTCACAGACACAGTGCGAGAGCGAACACGGATTAGAGATACACGACCTTTCTGAGAAAAATTCGTGTTGCTCGACAGAAAGCCTGGTTTTGATCTTGGAGAAGATAAATTTGTGCAAGATAATCTCGAATATTTTGGAGAAGTTACATAGGATGGAGATAGGACGATAATTCTCAATAAACTGTTAGACCACTCTTCTTATGAATGGAACAGACCTTTGCCACCTTCCAGGTTTGGTGAAACATGCCCAGTTCCAGGATCAGATTGAAGATATGACACAGTGGCTCGCACAAAACGATGGAACAGTCTCTAATAATGAAGCTTGGGATGCCGTCTGGGCCAGAGGTGATCTTATTTTTAAGTTTGTTGCTTGCTACAACTATCATCAGTAGTTATTGGCGGAATGTCAACGCTGTCCGAATACTGCATCAACAGATCAATATTTGCAGGCTGGTGGGAGGGAAATAGTTGGAAACAGCCTACTGACTGTATCCAAAATAGTTTTTTTTTGTTTTTAAATAGGATTACAACTTTATGGCTTCGCCTTTATGATCTGAAAATACAGAAATTTACCTGAATCTACAAAATATGATTGCAGCTTCATCATTATTAAATATTAAAATTAAACTGTGGATCGTCAGTATATAAAGTTGTTTCATAATAGCCGATAGAACTTATTTGTATGACCTAAAATTGACAGTTGTTTGCTGTCTTATTAATTATTGGTCGCAGCTTAGACGATGGATTTTCTATCGTCTAAGGGTGGCAGTGTTGCATAAATAAGCAGGTGAAAATAATAATACTGCTATACACCGTGGTTATGCAGTATTTGGTTGTAAGCCAAATTGGCGTTAACGTTCTTAACTTTTATATATTTCTAGAATTGGTATATCATTAAACTTTTTCAGCGGCTTTAATGTAAATCTTCTTTATCGGACGGTTATGTGTTCATAATAAATGAAACAAATAAGTATGTTGGCTCTCAAGTTTTGATAAAAATAGGATAAGACCTTTAATATTTGTTTCTCGCAAGCATCTGAGCTGCGTTATATGCTGTTTTAAAATGAACTTTCATTCGGTGCAGTAACCCAAAATCGCTTTAGCTGTTAATTTCAATGTAAAACATTAAAAACAATTTTTAAATTTGAAATGAATCGATATTATTATGGGGAAATAATAGGTTTTATTTAGCAACCAAAGCTGTTATTTCCCTTTATTTTCGCTGCTACTGAATTTATTACATATTTATAAGTCTTATAATGTTCCTAAATAATTTATATTAATTTTTAGGCAGCTAGATTAACTAGAGCATGTGATAATGTTAAAACTGTAGGACAAGAAGTAAGAACTAGACCATTTGTCCATCAAGATACGCCACTTCACGAACTCAACTCAATTTTAATCTACACTACTAGTTTAAAAATGTACGCAAAATTATTTAATCTTCCAATAAGTGGCAAGTACACGGGAATAGCTTTTGCCGTTTTTGCAGTTTACTTCTTGGTGTTAGGTCAAAGTAGCTCTATTTCACCATAATTGAGCTTCTAATTGGATATTTAGTCATATAGTCAGTGACAGTTGCCTATTGTACTGAAAAAATACGGAATAATGGCGATTGCTAAAATAGCATCACAATTTCAAATGTTTTTAGATTTTTAAACAAGTCGTATGTTGTGACAAAAATGTTAGGTAAATTTTATTTGATGGTCAAGAAATTTTATATAGTTTTTTTTGTACATATGATATAAAGTTTTAATGATACACTTAAATTTGTTTATCTTATTGACACTTACTATATAAATGAACGCCGATTATTACCCTCTATGTTGCGACACGCTTTTTGTGTAATAAGAATATTATTTTATTTTTTTTTTCTAAAAGAGTAGATTAAAAGAGGTTCAATGCTCGTGGAGCTATGACGAGTTCCACCGAGATTAGTATTAATATACACTTACCGAATTCGACCATATATCCTACCCTGAAAATAACACCTGGCAAGGTCGGAATGCAAGGCCTTGTAGCAAGTTGTAAAGAGAACGCGCAATTTGCCCGCTGCTCAATTAACCGGAGATAGGTTCATTGGGCGCCACCCAGTTCGTTACGGATCAAACTGGAGATCCTCGCGTTATTCGTGGAACTTGCTGCAAGACCTCCGCCCCTCAAAGCAAACCTTGCCGGTAAGAATTGCAAAAAGATTACCACCAAATCTAGAAGAGCTGAAAAATTTTTATAAGAAAAATTGTAGAGTCAAATGAAAACGTCGCAAAAGCAATACTAAACAAGTGTAAAAGTAAATTCATGAGGCCCAATATATTAATATAAATACTTTCAGGTGCGATACCAATGATTGTAGATAGTTTGAAGCCCAATAAAACTAAACTCTCTAATAATAATGAACTTAGCAATAGGAATATACAATTTTATCAGTGGTTGATCAAAACTCTATGTAGATTTAAGTTAATGAAGATGAAATAGGCACCACTCAAGTGCCTAAGAGCCCCAGCGGGAAATAAGGGATAGTAAAAAGAAAACTTGGGTTTGGTCTTCAGCGCGGGATTGTGATCACGTAAACTGCAAAGATAAGAAGGGTGCCATAACTTATAAGGACCAAAGGTGCTACGTACAAATTACAGTTATTTCAGACACAGTATTTTAAATCTAAACTAAACACTTAGCTATTTTCCAAAGTTCCAACATCAACCCACCAGGCTGGGTGGAAAACCCTCCGACGTCCAACACGTCTAGCCGGTCCACTGGACTGTCAGGCCACACCAGGTAGGCAAGTTCTGCCAAGCCAAGTCTACAGCAGTCCAGACAGGTAGGCGAACTATTATGTTCCCGCCTGGTGAAAAGGCTTCCAAACTCTCGCCCGGGGAAAGGACAACCAAATTCCCGCCCGGTGGAGGGACTCTAGGAATGGAAACATTTCCTAGTAATAAGTCACAACGATATGTGAATCGATTGCTATTATATACTATTTTTCAAAAAAAAAAATAATTCAGCAGAGTTTCAAACGTCATTCGGGTATTCCCCTTTTTATTTTAAATGAAATTTCAAAAATGAACCAAAAGTTAAAAAAAACAAAGAATAAATGAAAAAGAGCACCCCCGTAATAATATTACAATCATAGCTTAATATTAGTTATGCAAAAAAAACTAAAAAGATTAAGTTCGCCCAAGGGAAGCCGACATCATCAGTTGAAAATAAAACTACAGCCCTTTAAAAGGAGGAAATAAGCAGTCCAAGCATTAGGACCGAGTTTGGCACAGCAAAATAAACGTAAATAATCGTTGAGAACAGTAAATAACAGCAATAGAACAAAATAAAAGATAAATGAATGTAATTAAGTAGATTATTATCCAAGTCTGGTGCAGATAAAATTCATACCATGTTGATAAAAGAATTCAATTAAAATCTAAATAAGGAACAAAGGGCACTAAAATAAACTTTAATGAAAAATCATGCTAAACAAATTTGCCAAATAAATGGTCTTGAGTGACCCTCCAATATTATTATCAAATAAAAGGCATAACTCTTCTCGAATTTTAATAATTCAAGTGCAAAGTTCAAGGACTATGACCCACATACCGAACCAAAAGCAGCAAAATGTACTTGAATAAAAACATTGCACTAAACCAGTTTGGCAAATAGATAATCCGAACGACTTTCCAATATTAATATCAAAAAGATAGCGTGCCTCTACCTTTAATTTAATAAATGGAGAACAAAGTTCAATAAAGTAAACGACAATAAACGAAAATAAACCGAAAATATGTACTCTACATTTTACGACATGATCTGACAGCTTTCCTTAGTAAGGTATCTAAAAATAAACGAAACTGCATTAACTAGCCCCTAACAACCGAATTTCCCGGTTCAGTGTCTAATTAATAATGAAGATCAACTCACACGAAACTCTAAAAGTTGACTGCAATATTAAATAATAAAATTATAGATAAAAACCATAATTCCCCATTGCATTGATTCTAACTCCGGTAATATAATAAATTCCATGAAACTAGCGGTCTTAGCATTAATCGCAAGTAATGGCTGTAGAAAATAGTTGCCCTTGATAAAGCGAAATCGAGATCAATGGTTAAATTCTATACTCGTATCTAAATCGCCTCGGATAGGGCAAGTAAATCGAACTACTAAAATTACCGAAAATCTACATTACATTTCGTCCATTAGACATCTCAAAGCCCCGTGAATAAACCATAACGACTATTTCATTCAAATATAGAAGCCTAAAAGCATAAATTACTCTCTAATCAATTTGACGTTACACCGATTAATCTAGCCACTTAAATCGAGTCCGATATGAATGAAAATGGTTAATTTAATAAGAATAATTAAATAATAAACTAGGCCACCCGACTAGTAAAAAGAGCTATCAACTCTAATCAAATCTCTAATTAGGTTGACGTCACGCCAAATAATCAAGCTATTACCCCGAGTCCGATAGGAACGAAAAGCTAAATAGCACAAAAATGCAATTAATAAGACGCGAGAAACGCAAAACATCTGCAAACTATAAGGAAAACTTACCTCTTAACCTGAGGGCGAAACTACACGGCACATAAGAAACCGCCAAGTACCACTATGACCGCCTACGCCAGAAAAAAAAACAATTTCAAATATCCTCGCCTGGCGAGTTTTTTCCGTATTTACAGCACTAAACTTAGTCGAAAACAAATAGCAATGGCTAATACGGGAATCACTACGTTGTTAGCCGACAAAACCCACTGCAAATGACTCGGCGTAAAACAAATTTTACAAATCGACTGAACAACCGAAAGGCTTCTTTGAAAAAGAGACCGTACCTACCAAGCTGAACAAGAAGTCCCTCGCGCTCCGAAAGAAGAAGCCAGTGCGCAGGAAATTTTACTGCGGCGTTCCTCGACGCTCCAATCAAACAGATTCCCTAGATCACGCGGGACAGAAATAAAATCGAATCCAATATAAGAATTAGATTTCGTACTTCGAACGAAAGCATGAATAGTACCGGGGCGTACCAAAAATTTACTTCTAGTTAATGATCAAAACGGGATGTCACAATGTACGTACCTACCTACTGAGTTTTCGGCCTTTTCTTCAATTCCCGCTTATTCTCTAATACCAGGTTCGCAGTGATACCCTATTTTTATGAAAATATTTTACTTAGACACCATGGGCGGTTGACCCAGGAAAAAGGGTGGTTACCATTTTTCTTCGGTGAAAGAACCGACTGTAGGTGTAGCCAGTTGCTTCTTTCCACCTTTTCTGTACCCAAATGTATAAGGAAATGAGTGTAGGTCAAAACACTTTCCGTTTCACAATATTAAGTAACTGGGATTTCAAGTTAAGGGAGCATTTTTCTATTAATTCAGATGTTGACCCCAGTATGATCAGGTAATTTCTGTTATGACCTAGTTGTTTAAGAGTTCGGCAGACATTAAGTGTAAAAGCTTTAATATAATATGAAGAAAACTAAATAGAATCATTAAAGCTTGCCCCGCTGTGATTTATATATTTTTTTATCTTCCTCTTCTGAAGCTTAACTTCAATCTGGTAAGATAAATCCTACATCCTCTAATAAATGAAATACATATTGGCACTAGCACTAAGTTTTAATGACAAGCCAACAGAACATCGGGAATATACATCATGAATGTTTTGATCAATACAGGTACCATAGTCACAATGTATTACAGCTACAAATACTCTCTAAGTCTTAATGTTAATCCGTAACCTGCAATTCAATCCTTAATAGCTTTTAGTACGCCTTTCCCTACGACTGGTAACATGAATTTCGAAGAGGGTTAGTTTGGTTTACAACATGTATTACCTTTCCGGGCCCGAGTTGGAAAAAGATACCACTTTCTACGACGCTTCTTTACTTTTCCGGGCCACTCGGACTCAGAAAAACTTTTCAAGATAATTTAGACATTATAGATTAACTCGAGTTTCCGTTTGCGCACCGTAACATTCTATCAGATATGATAGATAATTTAGTACTAACTTTTCCGATTTCCGATATTTTTGGGCAGCGTAACGTGTTATCTGAAGAAGATTTTTATCCGACTAACTCTTTCCCAAAGATTATGAGCTTTTT
>JAEQML010066806.1:0-19627 GCA_016904865.1 Pissodes strobi | reverse complement strand
AGTTGGTAATTGAAGGGCGTAGTATGTTGTTCAATACCTGTAATTTAAGCATGTAATCTACAATAAATTGCTACATTTAGCGTATGCTGAGTGTTTCGTTAGTTTGACGCCGGTTTACCTACGACGGTTGTCACATGTTTTAAATTGCTCAATCCGAGCATCGGAAGTCAGAATAGGTAGAACGTACACAATTTTGAAAGGAAGGTCGTTTCATCTTTGTGAGAACGTTTGACGCGGTAAGTGTTCTTAATTTTCTGATCTCAAAATATTTTATTCATCCTGCATATTTTCAATAATCTTTTCATTTTTCAAATACATAAGTAATAATTGTTTCCAATTCACTTAATTCTACTCGGCTAAAGCGAGAATTTAGCATTTTTATATTGCACTTTCGAGTGATTGACGATTTCAACAATCTTAATTTTTCGTGGTGACCTTTAGGTTTGAATACCGTTTTTTTTGGTGGATAATTGCGTATCTTATTAGTCAAATTCGTGTAATTTGATAATGGTTTAATCCAAATTTATAGAGAACGAAATTATTTCATCGTTTAACGGTCACACATAATATTTTACGTATTTTCATTTAGATTGGACAGTGTTATTGGAGAGATTCGCAGATAGGATTTTATCTTTTCCTGTAAAGGTAGTAAATTGAATTTTCAGTAGATTTCCTTCGAATTTTCTCTCATAATATTGCTAGTTTAATATTTTTTCTTTTAAGGCTTATTTCATTAATATTTCAGTTTATTTGTAACATCAAGTAAAGCATATAGCACTTACCGTGTCACGTTTTATCAATGATGTACCGACATTAATTTATATATGAGAAGTTTAAATACACGTGTGTAAATTTACCTGCTTTATTTTTCTTTATCGTTTATCTAAGTTCCTATCTCAAGGCGAGATAGTGATTATCTGATCTTTATCTTTAATTAATTGAGACGTAATTTACGTTCAATTTAGTGAAGGGAAAATCGGATGATTTTTAGAATCGAATATCTTGCATTCGAATACTTTTGAGAACCGAATGATTATTCGAATACAAAGAATCGAATTATTTGGATTAGTCGCGATATCCCAAATGTTTCAATTAGCGATTCAACCTCTCGAGATTCCAAGTGACTTCGAACTCTCGTTCTCGAATTCAAATTTACAAATTGTCTGATTCTGGATTGTTTGATCTTGAAGTCTACACTCCAGATACATTTAAGCATAAGAGCAAAATCTTTTACAAAGATTAGCGAAAGCATTCACGATTAAAAAACAAAATATTGGTTAAAAGTTGTTTTGTTTAGATATTATGTAAAAGTTTATTAAAGATTTATTAAAATCATCACTTTTTAATAATTTAAATTTGAATTCCCAAAACTCCTTATCGTCTGCATATTGCAAACATATGTATGTCATACCTGCCGACTACCGCATTTAAAATTAATAATATGTTTACTACAGAAGAAAAATATTCAACAATTAAAAAACTACCACAGTAATTAAACTACTCTATACTTTTTATAGTAGAGCGTTTTCGATTATTGTTCTCCATAATACAAAGCAAAGCCCGCTATTATTTGTTGCTCAGACGGCAGACGAACATAATCGAACAAGTTATAATATAATCGCATTTGACGCGAATTGTGCCGAATCATATTTCATTTCGATTCAACCAGCATTCGAGGGACGATTCATTCGTTGTTAGCGCATTCGAATATTGCTGTTATTCGAATTCTTCGTTGAGAATCGAATGCACTCGAATGCAAGCCAGAATCGAATACTTCGATTATTTATATTCGAATAGTCCCTTCACTAGTTCAATTATTGTTTATGTACCAAGGGCCATATTTATAGATTAAGTAATAGAAATTTCTTATCTGGAGTCATAAGACTCGATTAAAGAGAGGTTGTACCTCGTTTTTTCCATTTTTTCAATTATCGTTTATGTGCCAAGGGCCATATAAAAAAAGTAATAGAAATTACTTATTTTGAGTTATAATTATTAGACTCATTTATAGAGAGGTTATACCTCGATTTTCTTATTTATCATAAAAATCTAGTTATCTTCTATTTGAAGTTGCCGAGAGCCACTGTTTGGACAAGTTTCATAAATTTCTTTTGAATTTTAAATTTCAATTATAATTTCTTAGGAATTTCATATCTTAAAGTAAAGAAAAGAAATATCTTGAGTAATAGTAATTATTTATAGTGTTATTTAACCATAGTTATTTATAATTTTTGCTGAACTTTAAATTGTAATTTAAGTTCTGATTATATCTGCTGTAACCAGTAAATTTTCAAGTTGTCGGTTAAAACCTCCTATGTCGAACTGAGGTCCACCGTATACTTTCCTGAATAATTAATTAATTAGCGGTATAAGTTGGTCTAAAACTTATCAATTTCTTTTTTTTATGTAACAACTTCTCCAAGACATCAACTGCACACAATCAGGTGGGAATCATCACTAGGATTGTCGGTAAGCCCTGGATACGCCTATAGCCGGTGAGCTTAGGTACAGGCGGAAGAGGTTTCCAGTGGAGGTCCCAACCGATCACGTGGTTGCAGATAACTGGACGAGTTAAGTATTTGAATGTCCAAGGAGAATTTTTTTTTGGAAAAAGCAACTTATTATAATAATTAAATTTGTTTAATTGTTCACATTGCTAGTCAATTTAGTTAAAGCTTAAACTTCATAAATTATATTATAAGTTGTATTTACATCCGATTATATGAACTTCAACAATTTTTTTTTGAACCTCATCATTTATACTTGTAAATTAGTTGTTAAATTAATATATTGTTTTTAAAAATAATTTCTTTGATTTACTGCAGGACTGGGCTCTATACGGCACTAATTGTTCTTATCTTCATAAATTCATAATTATTGATATCTAAATATTCTATATTTTCTGTTTGCATTGTCTCTAAGAGCCTGGCGCCCACAATAAAAAAAAGTATAATTGACAAGAGAACGTTAATCTAATCTACGTCCTATTTTCATGCTTAATTAAATTAAATAAATTAACTATCCTTACAAATTGGCGAATGAGCCAGATATACATTACAGTGATGCATTGTTATATCACGGTATAAAGATATTATTTGTACTCTGGTTATACATTGGATTGGTAACAATATTTTTATGATTAAATGCATTTGAATTTGAATATGTTCCTTTATTTTCTTATTATAATTGCAAATGCTTTTTTATATCGTATCAGAGGACGCGCTTGAAACAGGACATTGCAAATTTTCGGCGAGCTTTTCATGTTCTGGTTTATGTGTATTTACTTATTGATATCGTAAACATGCTGTCAAATGGTCGTCTGTCAAATGGGAGCGACGTTTCTTATTGATTGCATTCATGGTAGAAAATGTTATTTAGCAGAGATAATTAGAACCGAAAAAAGTTGTTAAATATGCTACATACACTTTTCCATTAACGTGGATATTTTTTTCACATAGAAAATTTAAAAAACTATTTTGAGACGAAGCTCTTAATTTAAAAAATGTATCGCATTAAGTTTAGGATTTCATTCGCAACTAGTATTCGGTCCACATCTTTTTTTTAAATTTTATTGATATTTCTTCCATATGTATTTCATCAATGAATGGGAATGACATGAATAGTATTTTATCCTCTGTTTTTAAAATATCTTTAAATCTTTTATCAAATTCATTTCGTAACAGAGACATCTTATTGGCATATTGATCGTACTCATGTGAGTTTTTATCTGTAGATTTATCTTACTTCTGTAATGCTAGAGAGAAAAGCAAAATCACTCACCCACTTATCATCTTCCAAAAACAGAGAATCCAATGAGGATATGCTTTATTAACAGTTGTCATAAATACTTTTTTCAAGCAAAAGATCAAAGATTTACATTCCCCTAGTAATGTACTGAATCTGTGTCGTTGCAAAATGCTTTCACGAATAAACTGAACTATTTTGAATGCTACAATCATCACATCATCTGACTTTATTTTTTTTGTTCACAATGCCTGCTGATGGATAGTGTAATGGTAGTGATAGTGTAATGGTAGTTAGTAAAACTAAGAATATCATCATACCTTTTACAATAGTTAGATCCTACTCCTACAGAAAGATCTCCATCAGTTGTAATCGATACCAGTTTATGTATTGGAAAGTCTGCTTTGGTAATAAAATATTTAAACCAATTATATATATCTTCACCTCTCGTTTGTCCCTTCAGCGATAAAATTGTTAGCAATTCTTCTCTGTCAGATATATCTTAGAAACACACTCGAATAAATATACATAGCTATGATTTCTGTTGATTAATTAATATTCTCTTTCAGACTCCCTCCTAAATTTTCACTCATGGCTTCTGTTCTGCGCATAATGGTGTTTCTCAACATCCCGACAACGACATCTCTTTAATTGAAGTAATTATTTCAGATTTATTGCTAAAATTTTGAATTAATAATTCTCTTGCTTTCAGAAAACTCTCTTCCATATTTCGCCGTCTTCAAAGAGATTCTTATGTTTTAATAAAATTTCAGCTAACTGTTTTTGACTTCGTAACTCGGTGGCAAGTGGATAATTGTTCTCATATTCTTTATGGACTGTTTTAAATTGTCTTTCAACATTGGGCCTTTTTGGAAGTGCTGCGCTTGAAAGACAAATAATTTAAACACATATTTAGCCTTTTTCATTGTGAGAATAAATTCCTGTTTTTATTTATAGTTCTCAGTGATATATTTTCGGCTTCTTGAAACTTGTGGTGGGGTGGCTCTTTGTGGGTCAAAGAACAAAACTAAAATACATTGAATTCGTTATCAATAAGAGAGCATGGTAATTAAAGCATGCCCAAGGTTACCCGGCTGTGATGGCGCCTACCCAGAAACGCTAAATTATTTATTTTATATAATACTATTTTTTTTATGTACCGGTAATGTTGGTTTCAGGTGAAAACATGGGAAAGTATAAAAAAATAGTTGCAGGCCACACGTGAATTATTCACTTATGAAAGCTCTAAAAGAACGAAAGCTGGGGAACTCGTTGAGGTATCTCAGCGAAAATATTCCATCCCAAAATCAACAAACGACAATGACGCAAGCGGCAAATATAAGTCTAATATTGGTGGATAATGCGTATTCACATTGGACGAAGATTGCAGAAAACAGTATCACGGCCAGTTCGTGGGGCTTTCGATCAACTGCTTTTGAAGTTCACTTGATCATGAAATCATAGGCAGCCACAGTGACAAGAAAGTATTGATATTCAAAAACAATATACCAGGAAGGGATTGGAAACATGAATTTTTGCAGCGTCACAAGGAGATTGTATCACAGAGATGGTGCCAAAATATGAAACGTGTGAAATCTGCAGCCACATACGAAATGATTAATGAATATTTCGACGAGTTGAAAGGTACCCTCACGGAGGACCCTGGAGTAAAGAAAATAATTTGCAGAAAAGGAGCGGGACATCCCATGAGAATTATAGCAGCGTCTAAGCAGGGGGTCTAAGCAGTCATATTCCGTAATGTTTTCTGGAACCGCTTCAGGTCATTGGTTATCTCCATATATAGCGTCTTTAATGTATTGCACCTCGAACAGTGGCGGCTCGCGGCTTTGAAAAGTGGGGAAGAGCTGCCGACATCGATAGAGGGAAGAGCGAAACATTTTTGAGGTCCACGCCCAAACTGCCAAAATTTGTTAATAATTATTACCGGTATTTTTTAGGTAAATCATCAAAAAATAAAATATGTTCATATTGTATTAGCAACAAATCATTTTGTTGCTAATACAAATGTCTACGAATAGCACACTAAAACTAGAATATACAGGGTGCTACAAATTCGTTTCTTTGTATGGGTATCTCGAAAACCGTAAGAGATACGAGGTCGGTTAAATTGAGGCAAAGTTGCCCGACTTAAGGGTGATTGACATGCCATTGAGAAATTTAGAAAATTCCACCACTTCCGGAGATATCCGTAAAAAACCGAAAATCATCTATTTTATTTTTATTTTTTCATGCCCTTGTTTGAAGAGATAAAGTAAAATAAATGTCACATTCTTATTGCCAATTTTTCTCCTCTACAAGCTGATGGTATCAAATTTTAAATCTGACGTTTCGCTCTCGGGTCCCCTTCATCAACTTAAATTTTTTAAATACGGACCTGGATTTTTTATCTAATTTTTGAAAAGGCTTTGGTCTCCCAAAACCAACGATGTATCATACTTGTCCGATAGTGGTAACAAATATTGTCATAAGTGAAATCGGGTCAGAAAAGATCGCCCCATCTCTGTCTAACACATTATCTCTTATGGAAAAAATCTAGATTTGTTGATTTATTCACAAGTGCGTTGGTTTTGGAAGACCAAAGGCTTTTTAAAAAGTAGATAAAAATTCCAGGTCAGTATTTAAAAAAATGAAGTTGATGAAAAGGGCCCGAAAGCGAAACGTCGGATTTCACATTTGATACCGCCAACTTGTAGAGAAGAAAAATTGGCAATAAGAATGTGACATTTATTTTACTTTATCTCTCCAAACAAAGGCAGGAAAAAATTAAAATAAAATAGATGATTTTCGTTTTTTTACGGATATCTCCGGAAGTAGGTGGAATTTTCTAAATTTCTCGATGGCATGTCAATCACCCTTAAGTCGCGCAACTTTGCCCCAATTTAACCGACCTCGTATCTCTTACGGTTTTCGAGATACCCATACAAAGAAACAAATTTGTAGCACCCTGTATAGAAAATATATCTTGTATAATACTATAATGCATCAACCGTTGAATGAAAATAAAAAATAAATTCAAGAATCCACGGCGGAATGTCCCCTAATAAACTCGCAATAAACGTAACAACGTGCTTTCGCGTTGATCTGAGAATGGAAGTGCTACCGCCAGGTCTTCCAATCAGTGTTACCGCAGACGATTTTACCAATGTACTTACAAATATCCCGAAAATGTACTAAATTGTACTAAACAGTTTTTTTAACAAGCGTCTAGCCATAGGGGTCAAATTTTCGATACGATACCGTGCATGACCAATTGCGAAACAAGAATAATAGGCAATATTATGGCTTTGCATGGCCCTTCGCTCGCTACGGGGGCGCAATCAACAAGAACTAACCAAAACTAACTTAACGCTAACCCAAAATTAAGAAAAAAAAGTAAATTGATAAAAAACAAACATAATTTAAAAAAAGGTAAACAAAACATCTGTCGCGACCGACGGGAATCGAACCCGCAGCGCAGAAATGACAGGCAAACACTCGGCCTACTACACCACCGAGGCGTTGAAGGAGTTTCGCTAGAACGTAAAGACATGGATAATTCCGATATTTCGGTCATATTACGCACGCACGGTATCGCATCGAAAATTTGACCCCTTATGGCTAGACCCTTTTGTTTTTTTATCGCCAATTAAAAGCTGTAAGCTCGCTTTCGGTGGCAAAGTGTATTTTGTAGGTTAATTAATTGTATAGAAATAAAACTTACAGATCCTTTATAATTACGAATACATATATTTTTAAAACCATAAACAAGAAAAAATCTAACCTTAAAACAAAATTCGTAACAAAATAAATATCTGAAACACAAAAGGCAAGATAAATAAACGCCAACTGCTAACAGCAACAGCTAAGCTAACTGAAAATAAAATATGTTTAAAGCAGACGCTCGGGGTTTCTGTCTGTCATTTCTGGCTGCGGGTTCGATTCCCGTCGGTCGGGAGATGTTTTGTTTACCTTTTTTAAGGTTATGTTTGTTTTTCATTAATTTACTTTTTTTCTTAATTTTGGGTTAGCCTTGGGTTATTTTTGGTTAGTTCTTTTTGATTGCGCCCTCGTACGTAGCGAGCGGAGGGTCATGCTAAAGCCATAATAATACCTATTATTCTTGTTTCACCATTGCGCATATACGGTATCGCATCGAAAATTTGCCTCTATTGCTGGACGCTTGTGATTTCTGCGGCAGCGGCCGGCAGGGAACTACCAGAGATCCGTGTGACGGCGGCAGAAGAGTTTAAAGTTAAAGGTTCCTGTAAAGATTCCTATTGCTTCTTCATTCAAACAAGGCCAGCGTAACTTTCAGCGGTTATCTATACTAGATGGTCCTGCTGCATGAAAGAAATTCAACTTTTGAGCCCTCGTGTGAAATGTACTAAATTTGACCAATATCCCTATAAAATGTACTATTGTACTTACACGTAAAAAATGTACTAAATTTAGTACAAATGTACTAAAACGGTAACGCTGCTTCCAATCCTTGCAAACCAAACAAATGTACGACCATTACGACGTCATCGTTGCCATGGCAACCAACTAGTTGCGCTTATACTTTTGATGACTCGACGGCTCTCGAGCGATACCTCTGCCGTAAAGGTCTACACAAATGATAATGAAATTGTCACTGCTATCGGCGCGTACGCGAAAAGAAATATACATTTTCATTTGGGTTAGTTTGGGTTAGTCTGTTCTATTCAATAGTGGAGTTAACGGGCAATGTGCAGGTGGAGAGGTTCTTGTTCTTGTTTTATGAAGCTTTGATTTTAATATTTTAAAATAATTGAATTATAAGTTATTAGAGGGGTAACGGGAAACAGATTATTCCTAAACTATTGAATCATTGAATCTTAAAAACTATATTATTTTACTGATGAATGAATTAATTGCATTTCTTTAAATTACAATATCTTGAGGAAGTGGCACTTCCCCTACTTCCGCTGAATAGCCGCCACTGACCTCGAATATGACTATAAATAATAATATTTTCTATATTGTTGTGGAGGATTCATGTTTATCTTACAAATTTTTGCCATTTTCTTCACTTCAATGTACGATTCTTTGGAAAAAGAGAGCCGCTTCGGCTCTGGCTCCAGGGTGTAAATAGCACAAGTGCTAATATAGTGACCCTAACGAAGCTGAAAAAACCTAAAAGGAACTGGAAAACGGTCGTTGTTTCGAGGAACAAACCTGCCCCCGTTGTCAAGAACGAACAAATCTAAAAATTGAAATGGTTAATAAATGCAAATAACAGTAAAAAGCACGTGCAGTTTGTCAAGTTTTGAATTGGCTTTGACAAGATGTCAATAATAATGTCATATCGTTTAAACGATAGGGTTCTTGAATAGCTGTAGGTTGTAATTTGGGGGAAACTTATGTCCTGGGAGTGCGTTCGACAGCGGTGCAGTGCGCCAGACGAAGGAGTCCTTGTAAAGCGATGTTCTAGGTGTTTTCAGTTTTAAAACGAACGGGTGCGCTCTTGCCGTCTGTCGTGACTGTCTGACAGGCATTGCTGGGGGCGGGATGAGGCGGGCAAATTCTAGGAACATCTGCCCTAAAAATATCTGTAAAACAGGGATATCTCGGCCACATGTCTGCAGTGTTCTAGACTATCAAGATCTCTGGTCAACTCCATGTCGGCGACGAGACGCAAAGCTCTCTTCTGAATTGAATCCAGCAGCTTTAGGGTGTGCTTTGGTACAGCATCCCAGATGTGTCAGCAATATTCTAAGTACGGTCTTATTTGCGCTTTGTAGACCAAAAACAGCTGCTGCGGTGTATACAATTTTTATTGCGAAATAGCGCATCAAGGGAAAAGCCACTCTGATCAGGTACGCCTTAAAAGTGAATCAGTGAAAATTAATAATGCCATAAGGTAAAGTTCTATTTAAATTAACTGCATATAAAAAAGTATACCACGTAACCTAAAACTTTCATCCACCAAATAATTTATACGCCCTTCTGGCAACCTTTTTTTTGCTATTCGCCCGTTAATGTATGTGACAAGTGGTGGAGGCAGCCATTTCGACCCCCGTACATAGGACACAGGACCAAGGACTCGTCGAGGAGATACGCTTTTTCCAGATATACCCCTGATCCAGCTAAAGTAACATTTTGCATCAATCCAAGCCGTCTATATTTTTTATAGCCGTGGTGACCCACGAGATTGTTTTCTGTACCAGTTTTCTTTGAGATTTTTTGGCAAACATTAAAAGTTGCCTTCTTGACATTTTGGTTTAAGAGTCAGTGTCGTCTAATTATTTAAATCCGTCCCCGAATGTCAGATAAAATAATACTATCTACGTTCTAAGAGTCAATCCAACAAGCCAGATTAGGAGCCCACCCTACCTCACAGCAGCACAGCCATCTTCTCAGCATCAAGGAAATTAGGAAGATCGCCCAATAATAAATTTAGAACAAGTTAAGAAAATCCCATTTCTCGACAAACCATTAGTGGAACCACCTAGTGAAAACTAGCAAATTTACCAAGAAAACTTAGCATCACACAGCAGCACGGAGGCTAGAGAAATCATCAGCAAAGAAAGCGAACAAGACGAATCATAAGAAATCCAAACAGTACATCACAGCATGGCAAACACAACAATCACAGACGCTTTGGCTACTGCAAAGAAAGCAGCGATACCACAGTTTATTAGCCCACCTACATTCCATCCTTGCAGATGCAAAGCCAACGATTTTATAAAATCATACGAAAGAACGGCAATAGCAAACGGATGGGATGATGCGTAAAAATTGGATATTTTGAAACATTTTTGGACGGAGCAGCAAATCTATGGTTCGAGGAATACAAGGCAGCAAACCAAAATAATGGATGGGTGGAATTACAAGCAGACTTTATCAGTGAATTCGAATTTATCAGACAGCACGTAAAAAGAGAGTGGAAGAAAGAAAGCAGTTAGAGAATGAAACAGTAATAAATTATTTGTACCAACTTAGAGTACTTTATCACGACTACAAGGCAAATGTGGACATAGAAGAGTTTTTAAGTATATTTACCGAAGGGCTCACGGAAGAAAACTATTATAACTTTTACTGGTTGACAAACCCCCCCAACAGCCAACCTCGAGACTTAGACGAACTGAAGGCGCTAGCAGCAACGATAGACAAAGCACCGAGATGAAGAGAAGATAAAGGCAAAACCATGAGCCAACAAACAGTTATCATCCTCTGAATACAAGCAATCGCAATCCTCAATATAACTATCGTCCTCCATATAACTATCATCCCCCGAATAACATAAATAATACAAACTTCAATCGTCCAAACAATTACCACAAATATAATTATAATACGAATATACAAAATAACCTCAGAAGGCAAGAAATGCCACAAAACCCCAATAGCAACTTACAGAGGCTCCCAACATATACAAAGAATGGTAACCAAAATCATTATAAGGAGGCCTACAGAAATAGCTATAATAAACAGAAATGCCACACCTGCGGAAAATTGGGACACTTCGCAGCATCTTGCCGAAGAAATCACCCAAAAGGCAGCGGATGGCGAAATTAAGCACCCCAGTCATCCTAGCAGGAGGGGACAAGGAAAAGAAAGGCATATTTTGCATCACAGTAAAATTAAACCATAAAAATGTCACGGAAATAATAGATACTGGATCTCAAAACAACGTCATACAAAAAGACTGGACAACAGGCCTGAAACATAGAAATAGCAACACAATTCTCATAGGAGCAGGGGGGCATCGTATACAAGTAATGAGTGAAGTTACCACACCATTACAAATAGGAAACAAATTTAAGCTCCAAATAAAGGCAAAAGTAATCAACAGTGCACCATATCTGATAATATTAGGCATGGAATTTCTAGAACATAACGAGGCAGTGATAAATAATATCCCAAACAAAGAACTGATAATTCAAAATAAATATATAATCCCATTAAGATAGGATACAATGAATGGCACCGCACCGGGGCTTACATCTGTACAAAAACAAATAAAAGCCAGCAGGGACAAAAAACAGGACAACAACAAATTCAAGTTATTTTTACAACAGCAAAACAACATACAATTAGATAAACTAGAATCCATTCAGGAACAACATAGAAATATACAGGGCTTCGGCAAAGATATTTCAACAGTATGGGGATTAACAGATATGAATAAAACAAAAAAGTATATAGCTAAAATACTTAAGCAAGAATTCCCAACCACAAATTGGAATAAAAATAATAAAATAGGAACAGTTTCAGTGACCAAAAATACAAAAGGCAAAACTGGTTTCTACCTCCACACTAGGAGCAACGCACATAGCGGGCCAACACTAGAAACATTATTTGAATGCCTCATAAAATTAAGAGAACTATTAAAGCAAAAGGGAATTAATAAAATAGCCATACCTAGAAGAGGTTGGGGCTTGGATATCCCAGAATGGAATTCATTTAAAAAAATGTTGCACTACATATTCAAGTCAGACAATATAAATATTTTAATATGTAGAGACAAAAGGCCAAGAAAATTAAATAGCATAACAGGGCCATATACAAACATGATAGAGCACACGCCTAGCATTTTTAAAATTAGAGATAGAGAGAACTATGTCATCAAAAAGGGAGAAACAAAAACATTAAAATTAGAAATCCCAGAATACCAAGAAATAGAAGGCCACTCAAATATTTTTAATTGTAAATACAACACAGACTGGTTAGCCACAAAGCAATTGAGGCAAATATATACAGAAATGGAAAAAAATTGTTTATCCCAGTAACCGCAAAGTCAAATTACCCAGCTAAAATCTACAGGGGCACTACAATAGCAATACAAAAAGAAGATACCGCATACAACCTACACCTCAGCGAATATACAATAGACAAGAAATAAATGATAACCATAGACGATCACCATCTAGACAACATCACAAACAACAAAGCACGAATACAACTGGAAGAATTACTACATGAATATAGGGACGTTTTTGCAAAATCTTCAAAATATATGGGAAAAACAAACCTAACCGAACACGTAATTGAGCTAGAAGACACCAAACCACAGAAAAGCCGTCCATACAGTGTGTCCCAAAAAGAAAGAGGCATAATAGACGAACAAATCTAAGAAATGCTAGAAAGCGAAGTAATAAGACCATGCCACTCGCCCTGGGCAAGCCCAGTTGTACTAGTAAAAAAGAAGGATGGCAGTACTAGGTTCTGCGTAGATTATAGAAAATTGAACTCAGTCACAAAGAAATCAAATTGGCCTCTGCCTCAGATAGACGATATACTAACCTATCTAGGCGATTCTACCTGGTTTAGTGCATTGGACATGTTTTCCGGATATTGGCAAGTCCCAATACAGGAAGATTCGAAACAATATACCGTTTTTGTAGCACATCGACATGGTGCATACGAATTCAATGTGTTAAGTTTTGGACTATGTAATGCTCCAGTAACATTCCAAGAGTTGGCAGATCGAGTATTCAGTGACATGAAGTGGAAAGAAATACTCATATACATGGACGATATAATAATATTTTCAAAAACACTAGAAGAACACTTGATACAATTAAGAAAAGTCTTCGACAGATTACGTCAGGCAAATTTAACATTGAAACCAAGCAAATGCGAATACCTAAAGAAAGAGATAAAAATTTTGGGATTCAAGGTCAGTGACATGGGTATATTACCTGACGAATCTAAGCTCACATGCATCAGAAATTTTCCAACACCAAAAAAGGTCAAAGATATACCAGTTTCCAATGACTGTAATTTCTACAGAAAATTCATTAGAAATTTTGCAATGATTGCACGTCCATTACACGATATGACAAAGAAAAGCCCGACATTTAAATGGGGACCAAAGCAAGACGAAGCATTCGCAACATTAAAGGAAAAATTAATATCAGCACCTGTGTTACAACACTTTAATCCAAACAAAGGCACAATATTGCACACAGAAGCAGCTAAAGATCATAACGGATCATCATGCTCTCTGCCGGATAGACAGCATCAAAGAGAATAATAGGCGTTTAGCAAGATGGGCATTAAAGCTTGCAGAGTTTGACTATACAGTAGAATATAAAAAAAGAACATTACACAAAGACGCAGACTGTATGTCCAGACACCCAGTTCTACCTGCAGAAACACACGATCAAGGAGATAAGGACGAACTACCAACATTTGCACTAAGGAGCACAGAGCTAGCCGCTGTCCAAGACAAGGACCTAGAAATAAAAGAATTAAAACAAGCCATCTTAGACCCAAATAATACAGACATTGCAATAGGCACCAGACGCAGAGCAAAAAATTTTAGACTGCAAAATGACACCCTGTACAAAGTAAATAACACCAATAAAGGATTGGAGAATGTTTTAGTCATACCAAAATTCATGAGAAAACAAATAATGTGGGAAGTACACGCAGCACCTACAGGGGGTCATCTAGGAGTCTATAAAACTTTGGGAAAAATCAAAAACAGATTTTTATGGACGGGCATGAGTAAGGACATAGAGAAATACATACACGGATGCCCAGACTGCCAGCCAAGAAAAGGACAACCCTACAGAAAAACTACGGGCTTTTTACAACCCATAAAAGTAGGAAACATCATGGATAAAATTGGCATTGATCTTTTAGGACCATTTAGGCGTAGCTCTCAGGGAAAAATAATGATTGTGGTAGCAACGAATTATGCATCAAGATATGCTATTACTGCAGCTTTACCAAGCGGCAAGGCAGGTGGCAAAATTTCTCTTAGAAAAAGTATTTTTGATACACGGAGTTTCAAGGACTATTTTAAGTGACAGAGCCAAAACATTCCAGTCAGACATGGTACAAGAACTAGAACGAATTATGGGAGCACGTAGCCAGTACACAACTGCCTATCACCCTTGCTGCAACGGCCTTACACAAAGGTTAAATAAAACTATGGCCGACATGCTGTCTATGTACTGCAACACTCAACAGACCGATTGGTGCTCTTATATTCCATTCATCACGTTTGCTTATAACACAGCTATACAAAACACAACGAAATTTAGCCCATTTATTTTAGTTTTTGCACACGCTACCCTCTGAAGCGGTTCTGATGGACGCAGAAAAAGAGACAGACATTCTACAGATAAGAGAAAAGGCGCTGCGAATGAGAGCATTAGCAGTAGAAAATATAGACAAACGCCAAAATAGTGATAAAAAACGATTTGATAATAAACATAGGGAGCTACAATTGGAGATAGGAGATAAAGTAAAAATATTTATACCAGTAAGAAAAGTAGGACGCAGCGAAAAATTGCTTCTAAGGTGGTTTGGACCATATGAAATTTTGAGGAATTTAAATGAGGAAAACTACGAAGTTAGAAAGATAGGAAGTAAAAAGAAAGTAAAAGACACGGTTCACGTATGTAGGATGTTGCCGTGTAATGATCCCTGGACTGAGGATTCACCAATTATTGATGAGGAAGCCGAAAAAGAGGACATTTTACAGATAAGAGAAAAGGCGCTGCGAATGAGAGCAATAGCACGTATGTAGGATGTTGCCGTATAATGATCCCTAGACTGAGGATTCACCAATTATTGATGAGGAAGCCGAAAAAAAGGACAATAATCAAGAGGACACAGAGGACGATAGTACAGAGGATACGGAAGATACGGATATACAATTAGTTATACAAGAGGCAGAAAAAGAAAAACGTGAGATAGATAAGGGGCAACAAAACAGTATTAAAATTGAGAATAATGAAAGTATAAACAAAAAAGAGGGAGAGGACTTCGAAAGATGACTATTAGCAATTTTGGGGAAAAAGACTAATAAAATTGAGAGTAGTGAAGGTATAGACGAGAAAGAAGACGAAGACTTCGAAGGAAGACTTTTAGCGATTTTAGGGAACAATAATGACAGTGCACAAAGTATCAATGATAAATACTTTAGATATTAGGGAAAATCATAATAAGACACTTAGAAGTAAGAAAAAAGTAGCATAGAGCATATAGAAAAATATAAGATACATTTAAAATGGAAACAATATGTACATGAAGTAGAAAATAGAGTACATAGATATTAGAATGGAAAATAGAGTACATATATATTGTATATACTTAGAGTAGAAAATAAAGCACATAGAAAAATATTAGAGGCACTTAGAGAAGCAAACAGAGATATATTAGAAAGAATTTCGAGCACAAGTGTTATTGACAACTATCTAAGATAAGAAAGTCATAATAAAAACATGAAGGCGTCCAAATAGATGATATAGAAAGTTAATATAGAGAAAAATGAAACGTTTAGTTAATATATGTGAATAATAAAGTATAAATGGAGAAATGAAACTTTAGTAAAGTTATAATGAGAACGCAATCGTTTTCGATTAATACCGTACAGGGAAAATCATAGAAAAACATGTGAGCGTTTCAAGTGAGGAGAAACTAGGAGAAATATGTAAAAGAAGTTTAAAGGGAAACTAGGTAGAAGACGAGCTAATGAGAAAACATATAGGCATAGACTATATGTAAAACGGACTTAAGTAGTGATGAATATCTTATCGAGAAAATCACAACACTTAAGGGCCACGGAGCATTGAAAGTTTAGAATATGAACATAAAACTAGCTGATAGATTAAGAAATATATTAGTAAAAAATGGGATATAAATAGTGTAAAATAATGCATACATAAACGCATAATACATATAGGATATGAGATATAAACATATGGCAAACAGTAATAAATATAGACATAATAAATGCATCACAGACATATATGATACATACCAAGACTCTACACGAGCGCGACAGGTTCCGGAGCCTCGAACGCCATGTATTAGAGAATAAAAGCAGCGCCAGCAGCGTCACGATATCCAAAGAAAAAAAGGGGGACCTAGAAAGAAAAAATGTTGTAAAATAATGCAGTGAAAGAAATAAAGGCAAGAAGCACAAAAGGTGTATATAGTAAAATTAAGACACATATAGGGAATAATAAAAAATTATAATAATATAATAATAATGGGAAAAATAGAAATGTACACAAGGAGGAAATACTCTTCTTAAATTCAATTTCCTGGAGATCGTACAGCTCAGCTAGAGACAAGACGAAGATGACTATATAGAAAAAAAATGAATGCAAAATTTTAAAATGTATGGAGGAAGAAATAACAGCTTTATAAATGAAAATAAATATTTTAATTATGAGATAACTCACCTAAAGGAGCCTGCAAGTTCTATATACTACAATACCATTTCACGAAGCCTCGGTGAGGGACCTGAAAACTCACAGGTACCATAGAGCTCACTGGTACCTCAGATGTCATCGGTCCTCACTAATGGTCAACACTGAGATTGGGGATGATAAATCCATCATAAACGCATCCTGAAGAGGGCATGGAAATAATCTGTATGGAAGCGGCGACTCCCATACAGGGCAACAACACGTCAACTCCAGGAGCACTCATCTCATGTCATTGTATCAACCACAACTGGGCGTTATCTATACCACATCTTAACCTAATGTTAAATAACGAATTGCTACAAACTATAACCTCAGAAATCAGGCAACGCCATCAAATAGTTATAAATGAACAAGAAAAAGTCCTAGTATGATGATTATATGGAACACTATGCTATCATTTCCAGTAACATTTCACAAACTCGCGCCAACACTGCCAATATTTAGTAAACGTGTACATGCACAAAACACATGAAATATAATTATGCAAGCTATTCTTGTTGCACTAACATGCAGTCTATTCCTACTATTGATCTATTATTTAAATTATATAGGTACTTACGCAATACGACCAGTTCCACCGGCACAAATCACCCCCTAAGCCACAAGATGGATACACTTTAAGGATAGAAAATCAGAATATAGAGGGTAGCCTAAATTGCATATTTCAAAAGATTGCAGTTAGTCAACCCGACCAATGGAACATCAACATGATCTGCATTTAATTTTTTGCCGACTATGTACAGTAGTATAAATACGTATCGTATTATATTATATTATTTAGAAATAATAGCTTAGCTGTAATTAAATTATCGTAATAGATAGGCTAAAATACGAATAGATATACTGCCAGATATACACATTTAAAAATTATTTTTAATCCTTGATACGAGGGATTTATAACAAGTAATAAAAAAGAATCTGAAATATGTTGAAATATTGGTATAAATAATCCAAATCTAATAATAAAAATAAAAACGAAAACGTCTTAAAATGTTTATTATATACTAAAAATATATATAAATAGTAGGCCTCCTAAATCTGACCACAACGGTCATATATTGTTATTGTATTTGGCAACTAAAAATTGATTGATTGTTATTAAATTAGTTATTAGTTAATTATTAAAGCAAACCTTTCTTTTGTTCCATGTAAGCAAAAAGCACTGGGTCAAACAACATACAGAGTCGACAACACTTCAAGACTAATACCGGGTGGACAAAACTGATCCACGACACAAAGTGGACAACAAGTAAAATAAATGGACAAACTGTTGCATCCAGCCAGAACGTCTTGGATCGAGTAGAGATCAGTACGGTCGGATTGTGATAGTGTTAATTTAAGGTTAAGTGCAAAATGTAATAAATATATATATATATAACGACTGTTAAATCTTGGGGTAACGGTCTAGGGCTGAAGTGAAACTCTTTTTCTACATACGCCGAGCTTTCGGAAATTTATTGTTTCCTTTTTCAAGGCTACAATTACAGAACAGAATGTATTACACTTCTAGAAGTTATAGTTACATAACTAGGTTTTATCAAATTTAATTACAGATGTATCATTATGATACTTACGTGCAAAGTGAGTTTACAATGGTTAAATTAAACGGCAACATGAAAAAACAGGAACAAACATCGCTACGTGAGCCAAACCATGGTATTAATCCTACATTTTTAATTTCTAAATTATAACGAATAGCAGTTAATATGCTTTATATATGGCCGAGATTTTTCACCTACTAAATGGATACGGACAAAGAACATTCATCGTTTTTTTAAATTGAAAGGTTTTTGCCACCAGTGTGTGTGGCGCCCTCTGTTCTTCATTTGGCGGTAGATTGACTCTTAATTTGGCTTAAGATTTGAATCCTGCTGCTTGCAGATAGGCTGATGTTATGTTGTTTGGTACCCATTTTTATGTAATCTTAATTATTATTTATTCATATAACACTATTTAATGCAGAGAAAGGTGACTTTCTTCAGAGATTGTGTGGATTTATACAAAATGCCTAGCTGAAAGATATATTATTTGAACTGTTCACTTCACTGTTCTCAGCATTATGATTATTATTTACACACGTTAGTATGTAGGAGTAAATTATACTGAGATTATCCACATCTTTTCTTTTATTGATGCTGTTATTGTCTAGATGGATTTCCACCATTTCCAGGAACTGTCTTTTTGTGGAGTTACTCTCAGTACCAAGTACTTCTACATTTGTATAATCTATGTCGTGGTTAGTTTCAATTACATGTTCGTATAAGGCACTAGTTCTTTTATTTGATCTGCAGTCACTTTTATGTCTAGTTATTCTATCTTTAAGTACAGTAGACGTTTGTCCTATATAATTTTTATTACAATCAATACATTTAATTCTATATACTACTTCTGCTTTTTTTAGAGCTTGATCAGAGTCTTTTAGCCTGGAAAAAGTATTACCTATTTTCATAATATGTTTACCACATATTTTAACATTAATTTGTTGGGTGAGTATTTTTTCTATTTTATGTGTAAGTTCTTTAATGTACGGTATGGAGAAATAATATTTTTGTTGATTCGCTGTTAGAAATGCTGAGATGTCTGGGAAGATAGCTGCATTGTACTGATTATTATTGTTCTCTTGATGAGATGGTGACTGCCCATTAATTTCAGTATCATTTTCTTCAAGTTGTATATGAAAATTTTGA
>MU194305.1:0-10781 GCA_016904865.1 Pissodes strobi | reverse complement strand
TATATATATATTTATTTATAGTATCTTTAGTTTATTATTGTAAAAATATTTTACTTTTTTGTTATTTTACATTGTCTTGTTATTGGGATAATCTGTTGGACAATAAACCATTTGAATTTGAATTTGAATAAGCTTCCCTGTATGCCTCGTCATTTCTCCTAAGCACCAACAGAATATCTAGGTCACGGTTGAATTGTAATAACATTTCTTTTTCACTCTAAAATTTTTTATAGGAAAACAATGATTAAATATCGGAATTAGCATATTCATAAACACAACCCACTGTTCTTCCACCTCAGACTCATCAATCCAATAGACCAACTGCCAGTTCTATGCAGCAAGCATATGCCGAAAGAGTTGTCTTCCTTGTAGGCTGAAGACCCTACGGTTCAATGTAATAGACGTCCCAAGACCATCAAGCTGGAATGTCACTCTCTGGCCTGTATGATCTGAAATATGAGTGTGTAATACCTCAGTCATTACAGTTTGTAAAAATGTTGTCTATACCTACATAACTGAGCACCATTGCAAAACCTTGTAGGTTCAAATATTGCAGGCAAAAGATCATAAGAACCCAACAGAGAAAGAAATGCTGTCGAGTCACAGTTATCTCTCAAAATATTGACACTAAAATCACCTGCCAAAAATATTAAAACTGTATCATCTATAAATTTGTTTAAAAGTACATCAATTTTTCCCAAGAATAGTTTAATGTCTGTGTTTGGAGTTCTATATACAGAAAGAATCACAGTTCTGACATTGTTTAAAATTAACTCCACCGCTGCACATTCAAACAAGAGATCCTCAGAAAGCTCCATTAAGTCGTTTCTCTTCTTCCAAGAAGTTCCATGGCGTACATACACAGCCACCCCACCATGAAAACTTTCCCTCCGACAGTAGAAAGATGCAAGCACAAAATCATCTGCCAGGAAAATGCGTGGCCTTAAAAATTTTCAAAAAATTTGCCTTGCGCCTTTCAAATTTTGAGTCCAGGCCAAGGGGGCGCTGGAAAATTCTTATTTCTTGAAAGTGGGTGGTAGCTTAAAAAAGTTTGGGAACCACTAAGTATAATAGGTAACCCAAACTAACATAACATCCCATGGATAGCTTCATATTTAATGCAGCCTTATTGTCTTTCAATTGAGGCCTCTAGAATAAAAGGGGTATAAGTACAAAAATTCGCATTTTGGGATAATAAAAGTCGCCAAAAAAGCTAGAAAATTGTTTTATTTTTGTCTATATGGTGCATTCGTAATTCTGCTTTGCATTTTATTGATTTTTTTTTTAATTTAAAATAATTTTCAAAAATTTTTAGGAAATGTACTCATTTTATTCTAAACTTTCTTGTCTTCTAAGGTATAAAAATATTCAACTAAAATTAATTTAAAAGGCCCTTTATTAAACTTGAAACTAAAAAAACGCGTTATACCCCAAAAATATCCATAATACGAGAAACAATCATTTAACTACTATTCATCATCTGAATATAACAAGTCCACATCTTCGGGAACTTCGTCATCCTCTTCTTCTCCACTTTCCTCTGGTAACTGTACTTCTGGCTTCTTCACTGATATTATCTTTCTACTTTTTCCAATAGCCTGCTTACTAGTTAAACTCTTTTTTCCTTTATTTTTTGCATTGCCTTTTCCTTCATATTCAATACTATTATAAAACTCGTGATATATTGGGGGAATGAAATCTAGTAAAGATTGTAGGTTCTTCCATTTTGCTTCTTTTATTTTTAAAGTACCTTCATTCAGCACGGAAAATGCATTTTCAAAGTTGAAATTTGGCCTACCTGTTGTTTTAGAGGGACACATGCATATTGTCACGACTAACAACCATCCTAACGTTTTTGTGCTACCCTATAGAACTTGCCTTGTAACGTACCGTGTTTATGTATGAGTCATCGTCGCCCGACCGGCCGCGAAGTTTCAAGATCGCTGGAATTATCTCGATGGCCTCGTCGAGATCATATAGAGTGGTCTCGGAATGCTTCCCGAATATTCGTGATAGATTTGAGATTATATATAAGCAGACCTAAGGCGAATGTTAGTTCAGTTAATCATTGAGTGTTGAATATATATTAGTGGTAAAGTTATAAGAGTAGTATAGAGTGTTAAATTGTATACAGTGGTAGTGAATAAAGAGAGTATTAGTTGAAAATAGCAAAGCTGTAATTCTGTTAAGAACCCACGGGAAAAACGTAACAATATATAAAAAGGCATTACTATATCTAGTGTTGGTTTGTGCTGAAACGAAAATGTCTCTGCAGCTTTTGAATAAAAGAAGTACTGAGTGTAGCCTGTAACATCTCCAAGCCAAAAATCAGGGCCGTATCCATCCAGGAAGAAAAGCCGACAAACAGCTATGAATTAACTGAGATGGGCGAAATTTTGAGATTCCGGGAGCCAATTGAAGATAGGCCACGTAACCGAAATACATCAAGTCAGTGCTATAGATGTGGCAGGACTGGGCATTTCAAAAGAGATCAACGGGAGAGCCATAACAATTACTGTTGACACTGGTGCGGCGGTATCTTTGATAAGGTCCAACAGGGTAAATAGAGTAGAAGTTCTACCCATATCAAAGAATGTAGTTTTACGTGCAGTTACCGGTGAAGTACTTGGGGAAATGGATATCGAACTGGGAGGAATTAAATTACACCACACAGTGTTAGTCGCCGACATCGAACACGAATTTATTTTGGGGATGGATCTCATCGGGCAACATGGATTCTCTTTTGACAACAAGCTTAATCTTCTGAAGTTTGGCACCGAAGAGTTCATCCTTAACAAAACAGACGATGGCACACCGACTAAAATAGTGGCGGCATGTACTGTCAGAATAAGCGGAAATACCGAGCAGATAATTTTTGGAAAATTGGAGAAGGATTTTGGAGGCTGCATCGGACTTATCCAACATCACGGTTTGCCTTGCAAATACCTCGTAGGCAAAGCACTAGTCAACACTGACGGCGAAATACCGATAAGGATAGCAAATATTTCATCCAATTCCATGAAAATCAATAAAGGAGATGTAATAGCCACTTGCGAGCCGGTGCAGTGGGTAACCAGTTGCGAGACGCAGTCAGAAGTAACACCCTCAACGTCACCTAAGGAAGTCCTAGAACATTTCCAGAAGTCGTGGCATCATCTGTCCTCCGAAGAACTGAAGAAAGCTACACAATTTATCAAATCAAAGAGCAGAGCACAGCCTGTGAAAGGAAAAATTGTAATACTGGAAGAACGAACATCATAAAACATAAAATCGACACTGGAAGTGCTCACCCCATACGGCAGCATCCTCGGAGACTACCAGTGACGAAGCAGCAAGAGGTTACCACATTAGTCAACAAAATGCTTGACGATGGAATTATTGAGGAATCATCGAGCCCATGGTCGTCTCCTGTTGTCTTAGTCACCAAAAAAAGATGGAATTACCAGATTTTGCGTGGACTATAGAAAGCTCAATGACGTCACCAAGAAGGATAGCTAGCCACTTCCCAGGATTGATGACACGTTGACGACACTAGCAGGTTCTCATTGGTTCTCAACACTCGATTTAAAGGGCGGCTACTGGCAAGTAGGCATTGACGAACAGGATAAGGAAAATACTGCCTTTTCTACCGGAAGTGGTTTATATCAGTTTAAAGTTATGCCCTTCGGATTATGCAATGCCCCCGCTACTTTTGAGCGTCTTATGGAGGTTGTTCTACGAGGCCTCACTTGGAAGACATGCCTGGTCTATCTTGATGATATAATGGTAATGGGAAAAACTTTCGAAGAGCACCTACAAAACTTGCATGAAGTTTTTACTAGAATCAAGAATGCTCAGCTTTTACTGAATCCAAAGAAATGTTTTCTTTTCCAACAAAACGTTGAATTTCTCAGGCATGTCCTGTCATCAGAGGGAATCCAAACCGACCAACGGAAGATTACAGCAATCAAAGACTGGCCTCGTCCTCGCGACAAACATGAACTGCGGAGCTTCCTTGGACTATGTACTTATTATAGAAGATTTGTTGTAGGATTTGCAAATATAGCTGCACCTCTACATAAGCTCACTGAAGAACGAGCAAATTATAACTGGGATCATAACTGCGATTCTGCGTTCAGGAAATTAAAAGCGGCTCTATGTTCTAGTCCAATATTGGGATATCCGGAACAAAAGGGTAAATTTGTATTGGACACAGATGCAAGCAACACCGCCATCGGAGCAGTTTTATCGCAAGTACAAGAAGGGAAGAACGAGTTATCGAATACTACAGTCGAACACTTTCGAAACCTGAACGTAACTACTGTGTAACCCGAAAAGAGCTTTTAGCAATAGTGCGGTCTGTTGAGCATTTCCATCAATATCTATATGGGCAAGAATTTCTGATAAGGACTGATCATGCAGCACTTAAATGGCTTTTGGATATGAAACAGCTTGAAGGACAGGTAGCCAGGTGGCTTGAAAAGTTACAACAATATAACTTTAAGGTTAAGCACAGGGCAGGGAGATTGCATAATAATGCAGATGCTTTATCCAGAAGACCATGCGCGGATAATTGTAAGCATTGCCAAAGAATAGATCAACGAGAATGAATTACTCCCATTAGGCAAATGAAATTTGAGGTTGATCAGCAGTGGACCACAGAGCAACTTAAAAAGGATCAGCTTGAAGATAGTGAAATAGCACTATTGCTAAGAGCTAAAGAAGAACAGCAACCAAGACCAAGCTGGAGCGAGATATCAACTAAAGGACTTGCTTTTAAAACTCTGTGGGCTCAGTGGGACTCCCTGGTGGTGGAAAATGGACTTCTTAAACGAGCATGGGAAAGCGCCGATGGCAAAGTAGTGAAGACACAGTTAGTGGTACCAAGGAGGAAGATATCGGAAGTTCTGGAAGAAGTTCATAATGGAAAGTCTGGTGCTCATCTCGGAGTGAACAAAACGATTGACAAGATTCGCGACAGATTTTACTGGGTCAACTACTGCCAGGATGTGAAATCGTGGTGTCGGCAGTGCTCAACCTGTGCCGCAAGCCAAGTATAGTACAGTATAATGTGGGCCTACCATTTGAACGTATCGCCATTGACGTAGCTGGCCCTTTTCCAGAAACAAATAATGGTAACAAGTACATTTTAGTGGCAATTGACTACTTCAGTAAATGGCCTGAAGTCTTTGCAATCCCCAATCAAGAAGCTGTTACCATAGCAGAGGTCCTTGTGAATAACCTATTCAGCAGATTTGGTGTTCCGTTAGAGCTGCACTCAGATCAAGGACGCAACTTCGAATCCAAGGTTTTCCAGAAAGTCTGTGATTTACTCAACATCCACAATCAGACGGCATGGTTGAGCGGTTTATCAAGACCATTGAAGAACATTTGTCAAAGGTCGTAGATGAACATCAGAAAGATTGGGACCAACATATACCACTATTTTTGATGGCATATAGATCAGCAGTCCATGACACGACAGGACTAACACCAACCATGGTTTTATTTGGAAGAGAACTCCGTTTCCCATGTGACCTATTATTCGGAACGCCAGACAACCAGGATATGGAAATTCAAGACTACGCGGACTCTCTTAAGGAAAAGTTACTATACATCTATGAATTAGTCAGAGAGAACACGGAGAAAGCCAGTGACCGAATGAAGACACGATATGATCTCAAAGCTAATTCTATGGGATTTCAGATGAACGATAAAGTCTGGTTATATAATCCACAAATGCAGAATGGAAGATCTCCCAAGCTTACGCCAGTATGGGAAGGGCCCTATACAGTCATCAAAAGAATTAATGACGTAGTGTATAGAATTCAGCGTAGCCCCAGAAGCAAACTGAAAGTTGTTCACCTCGACAGGCTGAAAGCATATCACGGACATGAAGTGGCTGATCGGGACGATCATAATTAAGAGGAATGCGATGTCACGACTAACAACCATCCGAACGTTTTTGTGCTACCCTATAGAACTTGCCTTGTAACGTACCGTGTTTATGTATGAGTCATCGTCGTCTGGCCGGCCGCGAACTTTCAGGATCGCTGGAATTATCTTGATGGCCTCGTCGAGATCATATAGAGTGGTCTCGGAATACTTCCCGAATATTCGTGATAGATTTGAGATTATATATAAGCAGACCTAAGGCGAATGTTAGTTAGTTCAGTTAATCATTGAGTGTTGAATAGATATTAGTGGTAAAGTTATAAGAGTAGTTTAGAGTGTTAAATTGTATACAGTGGTAGTGAATAAAGAGAGTATTAGTTGAAAATAGCAAAGTTGTAATTCTGTTAAGAACCCACGGGAAAAACGTAACAATATATAAAAAGGCATTACTATATCTAGTGTTGGTTTGTGCTGAAACGAAAATGTCTCTGCAGCTTTTGAATAAAAGAAGTACTGAGTGTCCCTCCATCTGATAAGATGGTTATCGGTATTTTTTTAGGATCACTTATAATATGGTTCAATTCAGAGAAACTATAAAAGTTTTCCCTTTTCATCTCATGGACATTAAACTTTTTAGAAGAGTCCTGAATCACGGTCCTCCAGTTTTCTGGAATAAAAATCCTATTGCACAAAACAAAATTTGGTCTGTTTTGTTAGTTTAATAATAATAAAGGTGGGAATTACTTGGAATAAAATGGGTGCAAGTGCACTTGCACCCGTTTTATTGTCAACAAATTTCTGCTTTCAGATATATAATATTTCTACTCGCTAATAGATAGCGCACAAATCCCAAATATACCAAATAAATATGAAGTTTAGCTAGTCATCTATGCACTTATCTCAGATTTGTTTAAAAGTAAACTTATATCCCTTTTATTCTAAGCGCCTCAATTTTTGATTGCCACCAGTATAAATTGGCAAACATTTGTGACTAATTTATATTCTGTGTTGATTTTCTACTTCCATACAGAATGTTTTACTAAAAATCGTAGAATAAAGCTCTTGAGCATTATTCAAAAAATATGTTTATTTATAAGTTAAACAAGCACAATAACTGCTCTTTACCTGTGATCTAAATCCTCCTTTACGTTTTCAAAAGTTGTGTTTTCATATTTGATAGAGGAATGTTTTTTCAGTGAAAAATTTACTTCTGATGGGGTTTCTCTACAAAATACATTCTTCTATCAAATATGAAAACACAACTTTTGAAAGCGTAAAGGAGGATTTAGATCACAGGTAAAGAGCAGTTATTGTGTTTGTTTATTATTTAGTTAGAGTGAAATAATAATCTCTCTAAAACATTTTAAAGTAGGATTTTTAATATATCTAGGAGGGCTCCAGATGAAGCGACTATTGGTCTAGCTGAGCATGCTACCATAAAAAAAGAAATCAGTGATATTAAAATCGATCCGGATTTGTAAGTAACTGCGATTTGAATAATTCGTATAATCGCGTCAGTAACTAAAGTCAATTAAAACCTTCCTTTTGTGTATAATTCCATTTTTTCTAGTTGTGATAAAAATAAAGTGTGGTAAATAAGGTTGCCAGACACCCAACTAAAGTCGTATATGATATATAAAAGTAAATAATTTATTTTTTAGAGAATTCCATGTGAAAAGATGTAATGATGAGTATTTAATTAAATCGGATTCTATAAGTTGCGAGGACGTTGATATTAAAAGTGAAAATGAAGAGGACATGCCAGAATCCAAGTAAGTGTGACATTCATTCGCAAGTTTAATACATTGTGAGAACCGTAAAGTGGGGTGACTCTGATACACTTTTAAATTTTGTCTCGTTTTTTTGCCAAAATATTTAAAAATTGCTAAACTAGTATAAGTTATTATCATTAAAACTGGTCATTATGGTCAATAATAGAAAACGATAATTCAAAACAAACTCTCAAATAAAAAACACGAAACCTGAACCAATACAGGGTACTGGAGAAAATATTAAAGGTCTTGCTGCTGCCACCGCAAGACAAGCATGGATTTTCATTTCAGGTCTGGACCCTAAAACCAAATCAGACGATATACTGAAATATCTTGAAAATCTTAATCTTTCAAAAGGATGTACCTGTGAAAAGATGAATACAAAGAAGGACCAAGTAAAAAGCTTCTTCAAGCTAGGGGTGCCTGCTGATAAGAAGGATGCAATAATGTCAACCGATATTTGGCCGACAAGAGTATTTATTAACCATTATCGCAACCTGCAACGCCGGCACTAACAGAAAACCAACGTGGGGCCCAGGGTACAATAATCTTTAGCATTCTCAAACTTCTTCATATTAATATACAGTCCCTAAAAGGCAAGGTAAACTTGCTTGAGATGATCAATCGGCTAACTTTGTCTTAGTGAACACTGGCTCGGCTGGGAGGAAGTTGAACTAATAACTAATACATATTGCAAAGTACCTATGTCAAGGCTGCAGCTTTCTGTAGAGAAGGTACTCGAGTTAGGGGCTCCGCAATCTCTCTGGATCTTTGTTTGGAATATCTGACCCTGACTGTGGAGATTTGCTCTGTTTTTGTAAAGTACTTTAAAACTTTTATTTTAAATTTGTACAGACCCCCATCTGGTAGCTTTGATGACTTTTTAAGGTTGCTTCAGGCTGCTTTGAGTGTGATTGGCTGTCATAACAAAACGATAATAACTGGGGACTTTAACGTTCATTTTGGCACTGATGGTAGGGAGTGTATTGAGTTGTGCTGTCTTAAATTCATATGGATTCAGACAGATGATAACTGATCCTACTCGTCACAGAAATTGTCTTGATAACATATTTATAAATTTTAACTATTTAAATTGCCATGTGTCACAAATTGAAACATCTAATTCAGATCATTTAGGATAAATTATTGAAATACCAATTAATACACAAAAAACCTACTTAAAAAAATACAAAAATAACTTTTAGGCCATTAACTCAGACTGGCAGATTAAAATTCTTTAACAGCTAGACACAAACGTGAAATTCTCTGTTTTCACTGAGAAGCTATCAAATGTTTTTTTGAATGTTTTCCAGAAAAAACTTTCTTAAAGCGAAATGATCAAAATCGAACCATTAACTGGTTCAACGATAATCTTAGACACTTGCGCAACCACCTTAACTTCTTAACCCAACAAACACAGACTGGCTGGTGCGACAACAGGGTGAAAGTGGTTGCCGAACTGCCGTATTCGGTCATTACCCCCTATAACTAGCCCAACTAGCTAATATTAAAATTAGCAGTGACGTCATCCTAAGTGGTCTATACTTTTTAGCCATAAGAAAAACATTAAGAGGAGCCCAGTAAAAGTATTAATTATTTTATCGCGCCTACTTGCGTATTTCACGTTGACTGCCACTCTGGGCTACTGGAATGTCAATTTCCATCCGCCATCTTCGATATATTCTGTATCCAGTGCTGTCAGATTGGGCGCTTTGTCACAATTTGGGCTACTTCTCAACGTAGTTTGACACAAATTATTTTTCAAAGAATCGTAAAATAATTGTCTTGGATTACAATTAACAATATATTAGATACTTAATGTAAAAGTTTGCTTTGGTATATTATAGTAGGTATAGTTATATTAAATATAAATAAATATTTGAAATCCGAAAAGTAAATATATAAAAACCGGAACGTGAAGCATAACGGAATCAAAACCTTTAAGAAAATAAACGTTGCTTAGCAATAACCTAATTATTTTGTATAAATATTTAGTTAGTCCCATTTAAAAACATATCTTCAAATGCCATTCAACAAATGCTGTAAAAATTAAAGTCTAACGTTAAATAGTTTACATTCCAAATAATGTATGAAACTAACTCTAAATCTGGCAACACTGCCTCCTGTCAGTTGGCGTACTTTCGACGTTCGACTGGCTTCTTAATTATTGTTCTCTTCGATTTTGATTGTTTTTCTGTTAATTTCTTTATAATATCAGTACTTTGGTGTGTTTAAATTTATGTGAACAATGCTGTGCGGTGGAAACTAGCCGAAAAGACCTAAAGTTCATGTTTTTAGTTTTCCAAAATGTTTGGACTTGACCTGTTGCTTTCGTGTAATAAGAGTTTATTTTTTGCTCGTTCATTGTGTACAGCAACTTTATAAAATTTGTTCCTAATTGCTAATTTTGGGGTAAGTAATATTTAATGTAATTATGCCTCATAAAGGCTGTAGTGCAATGTTTGCTATATGTCCTCAGTGGTCAAAAAACTTTATGAACTAAAACGAGACAAAATATTAAATCATGGGTAGTCCCTTAGTTTAAAGACTCTTTTCCATCATTTATACAAAGGCAAAATGTTAAATTAGCTCTCAAACTATTTGATCCTTTTATTATAGAGGCTCTGAAAGGTTTTCTTAATTATTTGTCACATTCACAAGACACAGCAGAGCATCTGAAATGCCAGTTAATCACTTATTTAAGTGGATATTGTTTAAAAAAAATTAAGTTGTGAATTTTGCAAAGAAAATTTAACTTTAAATGAACCTTGTGTTGTAGAAGATTCTTACAATTTCATTAATTCCTTAAGTCGTGGGGCTCTTTTAAATCCTCGTGAACAAGTAGTGGACGTAGTTTCAACAACCTATATTATATTTAAAAAACTGATTAATGAGCTCGAAGATACATTTTTAGATATTTACAATTAAGTCTTTTCTTTGTGAGCTGTTGTTAAACTATCTAAATCAAAACAGCATTTTGACTCCTTTTGAAAATCGTAAAAATCACCTAAAAATTGATGTTTCAAAAAATTTTCTTCGCAGCATTTCAAATACACTTCTTTCTTAATAATTATTGTTCTAAACATAGTCCTAATCTTTTGGGTAAAAAGAAAAAAAGGAAACTGTAGACTTTTA